>OX439136.1:19114608-19142108 GCA_949318235.1 Ecdyonurus torrentis | reverse complement strand
TCATTTTGCCACTTTAAAAAAAAAAAAAAAAAAAAACTTTGCAAATTTTTTTGAGATAATTAATGCTATTTACAATACGTTGAATTTCGTTTTCAAGTATGCAAGAAAAATAATAATAATGAAAAAATTACCCAATTTTCCAAAAGAAATTTTCAAACAACAACGTTTATCCTATACTGAGCATTGCTCCAGTATGGCATCAAAGCGCAAAAGTATGCTTTTTTATGCACTCACTCTATTATAGGTTCAAACTTTGACTTGGTCTCAACTAGAGGTAAGTATTTCAGTTTGAGAAATATATTTAATTTTATCATTTCTACCTATAAGAAAACTACATGCCTCTCTCATTAAAAGAGTAAATGAAAAATAAAACATTTCCATGGTTTGTCTATAGCCTATAGCCTATTACATCAAGAATATGATTTAAACTGCGATCAGTGTGTTCGTTAGATTTAATAATGTCTGTTTGTTAAAAAATAAATTAACAAAATAAGAAGAAGAAAGAAAAAGAAAATCTTCAAATGAATATTGTAAAAGTGTATTACATAAAATGGAGCTTATATAATCGATCAATCAATCAGACAGTCAATCTTATTGATGAATCAATACATCGATAATTCAGTCAGTCAATATAGCAATAAATCAATCGAATGCTAAATAAATGTAAAAAATATATTAATGTGTATGCCACAAGGCAAATGCAGGACTAGTTAACACCGCAAATTGAGAATAGCCTTTTTAACTCAGTATTATACAATGTATTGAGAAAGAACAAAAAGATACAAACAATTTTAACGAGTACTGTACTTTAGAGTGCAATACTCGAATAATACATTATAACAATTTAAAACAAATGATGACACATAAAGTACAAGAAGGAAGTATATTAAATACGATACACGACTATTTTAAATTGAACATCTTCTATTATATATACCAGACAAAATAGAAATTATAAATTTTATTTTTAATTAATGATTTGCATTTGAAATTTTTTAGATCATTAATAAAATTCGTTCTATATATTCTTGTATGTTTTCTCTTTCTCTTTTTTATTTGAAGTATACGTTTATTTAAATATTTAAATGATAAATTAATTAGTTTTGATATTTGGCATGTACTTCTTTACAAAGGGCAATGGAAAAAAAAGCGTGAAAATTTGCAAAAAAAAAAAAAAAAAAAAAAAAAAAAAAAAGAGAAAAAAGAAAAGTGAAAATTTTGGCAGTATTTATATCTATGGGCCAGTCCAAAAGAAAATATTAATAATAATAATAAATAATTCATGATATATAATAAATATATATATATATATATATATATATATATATATATATATATATATATATATATATATATATATATATATATATATCGATGTTCTCGCGTCAAGATGAAGCTACTACACTTTACAAATTTCCTAAGAATGAACGATCTACACTTTACAAATTTGCGGCTACCTGGAGCTTTTCCTACCTGTTTTATATAGCAGATGCTTCAGGTAGCCGCGAATTTGTAAAGTGTAGATCGTTCATTCTTCGGAAATTTGTAAAGTGTAGTAGCTTCATCTTGACGCGAAAAGATCGATATATATATATAAAATTTTTTTTTTCGTGATGAAGATGAGAAAAAAAATCATAAAGACGCAGTATGTATATTAGTAACAATCCATCTGTTCTGTGTAAAAAGCATATATGCAAATTTCTTATGTTTATGGCGCGTGGAAATATATAAAAAATTATATTAATTTATTACGGTAGGTTAATAAAATTATAATACAAAGTAATCAAGGAACAAGTTTTTTTCTATTACTTTTACACACAATTATTTTAACATTAAGCTTAATTGCCATTGGTCAAATAAATAAAAAGTGAATAAATGAAATTAATGTTTTAATTTTAACACACAATTTAAACATGTAATGATTATGACTCATCATCACAGTTGCTTAAAATTTATATTACTTAATAATTTTTTATATAACATTAAATATGCAATTTTAACTGGTAAAAAAGGGGGTTGTGAGTAGCTATACAGTATATAATATTATTTCTGAAATTCTATAAAGTTGATTCCTAATTTCTTATAAAGTCGGTGGTGTTAAACGTATAAAAAAAATTTTGGGACCCTTGACCAGAGGTAAGAAAGGAGAGGAAACGGGCATTGCAATTGATCAATAACTCCATGTGGATTTAAAAATTATTCTTTCAGATTTTTGCATTTAGTAACGCCCCTTACAACTCTTATACATAGAAGTTGCCTCATTAGAGTCATTAGTAATAAGTACTAAAAATAATAATATTAAATAAAAATAATTCTGGCCTCACAACGTTTATTTAAATTACCTAACCTGTAAAGGGCAGGACAGCGGTCGTTTCTTATCGCAATTCTTATCCCACCCCTGCGATAGCGTCCATAAAGTTAGCATTGTCCAAGCTCTTATCGCTGCGCTAAGAAAAGGGGATAAGAATGACGGCTGTCCTAGGCTTAAGTGTCTCATCTATCAGCTTATGGTATTGGTGTTTTAACAAACTAAAAAATTATAATTAAATTTAAAAATATTTATATTTTGTACTGTATTTGTTACAATCTTTTAAAAAAGTGAAACAATTTTAAATGATTTTTAAAATTTTAGTACATTTTTTTAATGTTATAAAAATAATCCTATTTTATTTATTCCCACACTAATTTATAATTATCAACAGGATGGCGAGCTTACATTTGAATTAAATACAATAAAAACCTAACGTTAAATATTTTTGCACTAAAATAGTAATGCTATACTGCATGCTGCCCGATTTAATGCGTTTAACATAATTGCATTTTTCTTCCAGGATTCTTTTCACTTATCATCATGATTCACGCAAGTTTATGTAAAAATGATAAAAAATAAATTATTTCAATTCCAATTGACAATCATAAGTGTAAAACCTTCAAGAGCAAACACTTGAAATAATAATACTAATTAAAAATAAAGTTGATTAATTTTTATTTCCACGTTACATTATCCACGCAAAATTAACCCTGTATTAATCCATAACCTTGCATTAAAATCACAATATAAATTAATTAAAAAAGCACACAAATCATAAATCACTTTTTAAACTATTCATTTCTATTATCAATTAAATAATAATAATAGAAATAAAATTCCCATAAAGATTAAAAACTATATTACGTCATAATTGGAATAAATACAGTTATATAGAATTAATAATAATAATAATAATATTGCGTAAAAAAATATTACGCATTAAGTTACGTAATTTTGCAACAAAAAAACTACATAGTATATAACTAAAGTAACATCACATGTGAAATATTATCAATAACATATACAGGTGGGTGGGTGGGAGAAGTAAAATTAAAGTTACATGACTTTCACCACCTTTCCGTATATTTTTGTACGAAGTATAACAGAGTCGTCTTACTTTATTTATAGTGTTGATTTAAAACAGCTTGTTTCATAAAGCTGTCAGAGCTTTTTTTTTTATTATAAATTAATTATTGGTTATATTTGAAATTAGGTTTATAATAATTCTATAATGGTGACGTTAAACATGCTTCATGAAAAAAGTGTAAATTACCTATTTTATTATTTAACTGTTGCGAATCTTGTTATCATACTGATCTTTCAAATAATTTTCTTATATACAGAGTAAGTTTGCAAAGATAAAACATTATCTACTGGTTTGCTGTCCACAGTAAGAATAAAAATTACGTAATTTCTGCTGCGTTTTTGTCATTATAGCATATAAAATAAATTATGCAAAACTGTATATTTGTAGAGTGCAATGTATATAATGTATAAGTACACCTTGGTGTTTAATAAATAAAATAATTAAAGATAATAAATGATGCTAAATTAGAACAATAATCATGCTGTACAATATATACTGGTATGCTATGTAACATAGTTATTAATTATTATTATACGTAGCATAGATTATGCTCAAACAAATTGTGCTGAAAATAATATTTTTATTTTTATCCTTTTTGTCTTTAATGGGGTTTAATAATGTGATGGTGCACAAAATGTCACGCGTATAGACAATCACCTAAGCATCAATTTCCTATCATTTTAGGACTACTGTATTCCCCCCCCCCCCCCCATATTTTCCCCATGACAAAAATAATACACTGAATCCAGAAAAAAACTAAATGAGAAATGCTAGCTAGATAAAAATTGCTAGATGTTTTGAAACAATAAAAAAAAATATAATAATAACATTTTCTGTTATTGTATGCCAATAAATGTCCATATTACAGTGCTTTCCCTCCCCCCCCCCCCCTCCCCTCATTTACTTAAAAGAAAACTGTATCAAAAATCAGAATAGTATAGGTAACCTAATAATCTATTTGGATTAAAAATAAAATATTTTAAATTTTATAACTTTTTTTTTTTTTCTTCTTTTTTAATTGTCAAAATATGATTTAACTTTATATCTGCGTGTAGTGCAGGTGTAAGGCCCCCTTGTCTTATAATACATTACGTGGTCAGTTCTTATCGAATTTTACTTTTGTTCTCACGCTATAGTATAATTAAAAGCCTATCATAAAATTGTATAATATAATGTCACTGTTACAATACTTCATATCTCTGCCACTATTCTCATCCAAGAAATATAACTATAACTTAATATATAGTTTGAAGGTGTACATATAAAAATGATTATAGCACAATTTTTCTTCATATAATTTGAAATGGAATGTAAAAGAATTTTTAACATTTACAAATAATTCGCACACTCATTCAACGTATAATTATTGTATATGAAGATGGATGTACTTTTTTACTGTACTTCTTTGTGTACTTTAAATAGCGTAAATTAAATTTTTAAATTATTCTTTTTAATATTATACAATATATTACTTTTAAAGATTTCATATTTATAATAGTAAGTAATAATTGTATTAAATTAATTTTAGAGAGAGAGAGAGAGAGAGAGAGAGAGAGAGAGAGAGAGAGAGAGAGAGAGAGAGAGAGAGAGAGAGAGAGAGAGAGAGAGAGAGATTGCGGTATATTTACAATACATGATAATGAAGGGTGGGAATATATTTTCTATTAATAAACCTTTATGTGTACATGCGTGATTGTTATGTGACCGCAATCTATCTATCAATACACCGGGAAAAAAATATAATTTTGTAATTCAATATAGACACATTGAAATCAATAATCAAAACTTCGATAAAGTTTATTATTATTTTTATAACTATATTATCAAATTCGATTAAGGCAATTTTTTTTTTTGGAATTTTTGGAGCATAATTTAAACTTTATTAAACTTTATTTAAACATTTTAAACTTTATTGGATATATACACACACACACTACAAATCACTTTTTTTTTGTATTGTGTCGGTCATTTGAAACAAAATAATGCAATTGTTAAAATTCACTTGTACTACACAAAAAAATATGTACTGGGAAATTTTTAACATGGCCTAGTAAAAATTTAACCCTAAGTTTTATGGTTTAATTTCTTTTTAAATTTAAGTTTTATTAATAAACATTAATCATCAATTTTTTTTTTTTACAAACCAGCAAGAGAGAGAGAGAGAGAGAGAGAGAGAGAGAGAATAATATATTTGAAAAAAAGTTCATCATACGCCTCATATCTGTGAAATTGAAAAGTTGACACTCCTTTTTTGAAAGTCAATGGTATAACAAAACTGTATAAAAAATTCAGAACATATGACCAAAATAAGATATAGATCAAAAATATTAAAGTTCAAACATAAGGCATAATGAAAGTAAGTGATAAATATTCATAAACTCAAAATTATTATATTAAACACCACTAAAAATATGTATGTATATTCATTTATTGGAAAGTATCACTGCAAAAAATCAGATATAAATTCTTTTCGATATAACAGCTTTTCGTTAAATTATTATCACAGTATACATAATTTATATTTTAGTCTTAAAAATAGTTTTAAAAATGCATTTATAAAATTAAGTAATAGCAATTTAAACGTATACAATTTAATAAATAAAACAATGTATTTATATTTTAGACACGTGTGTAACCTTTTTCTATGACAAAACAAATGATTTGAAATAAATATCTCAATGTCTATACTAAATTTATAATAAAACGAGGTAGCGAGAGTAGAGAGTGAGAGTGAGAGAGAGGAAAAATTTGCCATCATCCCCTCCACTTTTCACCTCATCAAAATGACAATTTAACATACAGTACAACAATACAAAAACAAATTTCCATACTTATATAAAATAGCTCATCCATAAGTGTATTTAAATTAAAAAATAAATACTTAATAAATAAACAATTCCTCTCTCTCTCTCTCTCTCTCTCTCTCTAATATATTATATATATAAGTCAATATAATATATAAAATAGTTAATCAGGTTACATGTACAATGTTACGTAAAAAAAAAACTAATCGTATCTACTTCTTCAGTATAAAATAATAATAATAATAAACATCACATGTTACATAGCGAGGTCAAAACACGGTAGAAGCATCTTCTTCTTATATATTTTTTATCTAACAGAAGTCATTCAACAAGAAGAGATGCGGTGGCGTCCAAAGTGAAAGTTCTAAAAAAAAAAAAAAAAAAAAAAAAAAAAAAACGAAGAGAGGAAACTGACCTTATAACTATACACGTAATACAATATTATACAATATACTCAATTAAATTAATGTTATAGTAATAATTTTCTATTTTTTTTTGTCGTTCATTGATGATATAAAGGTGTTATGATTATTATTATATATATATAAAAAGAATTTTCTTATATAGGATATTGATTTCATATGTTTTCATATGTGTAAGTTCCTGTATTTATTATTATACGTATAAAAATGTCAGAGGGTATACGTATGTTTATTTTTTTACACCTCTGTTTTCATATTACTTACTGAATATTTTTACTAAGTCCTAGTTTTTGTGTTCTCTATATGCACAAAGGAAAATTAAATCGTTTAATATAATTTTGATTTTACCAACATTCATAATAAATTAATTTAACATTGAACAATATTTGTGCTGTACAACATAATTAGTCAAGCAATAGAGTGATGTGTGACGTTTAACCAATCAAATGTACGCTGCCAAAAATGACACTTGAGTCCTAATTTTCTATTCTTTAGCATTTTAAGACCATCCTTGAAGAGATTTCTGAGAATACTGCAGTAAAAGAATACATAATTGAAAAAATATATATATATTTTTTCTTTTGAAGCTAATAAAGAAATTTTTCAACAGTAAAATGTATGAATGAAGCTATATTCATTTCGCTGTGCATACATATAATAAAATGTTCCGTTATAAATTCGTGTGTTATAATTATATCATCCGATACTAGAATATTATTTAAATAATAAAAATTATAAATAGTAAATATACATTTTTAATATTTTTTATGTATAATTTTCCCAAAAAAGAATTTTTTTAAAATCTAAAAATAAAATAGTATTTCATTAAAAATATAAATTTAAGATATATTAATTATACTGTATATTATTAATTTATTTATTAAATTGTATGTTTTATTAATGTGTATTTTTGCAGCATGTAATAATTTCAGGAAGAGGTGCCACGCTGCCACGCGGTTTAAGCGTTGCTATAACATCGTTTCAGCTTCTCTCTCTCTCTCTCTCTCTCTCTCTCTCTCTCTCTCTCTCTCTCTCTCTCTCTCTCTCTCTCTCTCTCTCTCTCTCTCTCTCTCTCTCTCTCTCTCTCTCTCTCTCTCTCTCTCTCTCTCTCTCTCTCTCTCTCTCTCTCTCTCTCTCTCCTATTAAAGAAAACCACTATACACTATGCAGAGACCAAAGAAACTTAAAATTATTAATTCAATTTTCAATTAAAATTTTCGTACCAGTATCTAAGCTATTAAAAACCATACAGAAGAAACAATTACCAACGATAAATAATTCTATTAAACTATCATAACTTTAATATTATGCAATCTCTCTTCCTTACTGATTAAATAAATTATGAAGAAAAAAATTCAATTAGAATAAAAAATATATAAATAAAAAGAAAATATACAAAGAAATTTATAAAAAATATATATATATTGTAATAGAATAATTTCACAATCTATAAAAGTCTGCAATGAATAACGAAAGTCGTGGACTTTTATATTAGAGGTTATCAATAAGTCTCATCTCCCACGCTAAACATTAAATCACAAAACATGCATATTCGAAGACGATGCAGTTTCTATATTATATAAATATAATGCAAGTTATTCAATTACATTAAAAAATAAAATCAATAATAATGACAAGAATCATGACTCATACTCATGAAGATTTATTTAATTTTTGTTTTTTATTATAATTATTTATTTATGAAATAAAAGTAATAATACAAATTTCACATCATGATTAATATGCAAAGTTTTTTTTTTTTTTTTTTTTTTTTTTTTTTTTTTTTTTTTTAGCATAATCATCTTATATAATATTATGAATTTAAATGTTACATAAACCTAAATGTTATGGTTGTTGTAATGTGTGGGTATCGTGATTTGACATAATTTTATATTTTGTAGATTTATCTTTTTGTATAAATAGATGATATTTTCTTATATGTTTTAATAAATGTCAAATTTCATAATTAAATTAATCTTTTTTTAAATTAATTTTCTCTAATTTTCCCTTCATTTTATTAATATATATATTTAATGAGTAATGAAAGTTATTATGAAACTACTGTTAGTTTAATTTATTTCCAAAGTGGAGCTATTAATTCTCCATACCACCGAAAGTCTTTAAAAAATATAATTATATAAAAATGTCTGTCTCAAATTGTTTGATCATAAATAAATTTTTAAATATGGTCAATGGCAGCTCAATTTACTGCCATTTTCATTGCCAAATTTCATAATTTGGCAAATTATGAGAATTTTAAAAAAACAATTCCTGAAAAGAATTTTTTTTTATTATAATTTGTGTAATAGTCTATATAGTCTGTTTTCAAAATGTTCATTTTTTTTATAATCCCTTCCTTCTTTTTACGTTTCACCTATGGATAACACCTTTGTCTCATTTATGCTTCGTTATATAACATTAACTAATAAAGATCTAGTCATCTTCAGGGTTGTATAGATGGCTTGTATCTCATAATTTAAAAAGAAAACTTCAAATATTTATGATGCTATTTAAAAGTTAAGAGTAACAGCTACCTATAATAAAATTTTCAGAAACCGTGATCATCAGATAAGATAGCAAATAGTTATTAAAATTAACATGGACTCTTATGGTATGGGACTAACACTTCAAAAAGATAATAATTTAAAATCTAGCATTGTGACCCCCAATTTTTTTTTGGTATTTTGAGGTATACCATATCCTAATGCAAAATTTCAAAAAAAAAAATTCTATATAATTTTTTGTCACAACATCCCGCAGGTACCTCATTTCCCGCCTTCAGTCACAAATACAAGCTAATTTTATAAATACTATATCAGTAACGACTAACTTTGAACAGATAAGTTCGAAGCCCATATTTTAAGACTTTAATTGGTCACTTAACAAAGCTACTTGATATGTTTGCGTCTCATAATGAAATCATGACACTGTTGTATTGCTAGTATTAATATCAAAAATATTTTGTATTTATAAATAATAAAGTTAAAAAAATATAATATATGCATTGCAAAAAAAGCAATAAGTGGAATTAGAATTACAAAAAATTTAAATATGTATTACAGTATAATTATTTTAAAATATTATTAAATTTAAAAAAAAAATTATAAAAATGAATTGATAAATTTAATAAATTTATTTAATTGTGTATTATTTTTTAAATATAAAAATATTCTGACAAAATTTAAAGGCACTCAGTTAATTATAATATCTCTCTATCAACTATGTAAATACGTAACTCAAATCAAATCATAATATATAACTCATTATTAGCTTTGAGATGTACTGTATAGTTTACATTAAAAAAAATGACAATCGCATGTCAAAAGTGAAAAGTTGCTTTAGACAGAGTATAAATATAATTACATGTCAGTTGAGCTGTTATGTTGGTGGTCCTTTCCTTGTTAATAATCTTACATTAGCATTTTATAGTATACGGTGGAAAAAAAATCATATAAATATGTACACTTAAAAAACGAACAGATAGTTAAGGTTGGGAAATCAGCTACTGCGGTCTTTGACTAAAAATTTGTAAAAAAGGTAAAATCTGAAATGTTCACAGTGGTACATTAGAATAAGAGGTATCTTCAAAAATATGAAAACAAAACATATATATATATATATATATATATATATATATATATATATATATATATATATATATATATATATATATATATATATATATATATATATATATATATATATATATATATATATATATATATATATATATATATATATATATATATATAGGGTTGTCCATCATAATCCGCACAAATTTTAAATTCACTTTGTCGTGCAACCGTCAGTGCTATTTCTTTACTGTTACGCTCATTAAATAGCTGATGCAATGCAGAATGAAGACATGACCATGAAATACTGAAATTTTTTAGTTTATAAGTATTAAATATCATTGACGAAAAAATTGAAAACAAAAATTCAGTGTTTACTCTCTTTACCGGTGTGTGTGCAACGTGGTTTATTTTATTTATTATTTATTATTAAGTTATGCTTTATAATATAATATTATTATTAGGCCTTAAATACTCGTTGTCTAGGGGATTTTTTTTTTTTTAGCTTGCCATATTGTGTTAACGTGCTATACACCAATCCCAGTCCCAGTCAAGACATTGTCTTATCGACAGGTAAGGACTTTCCAATTAATGGAAAAGCACACACGGGCCGGCCACGGCCTAAGTACACAGCCCGGCATTCGCCATGACAACCTAGAGAAACCGTGGAAACATCTAGGCAGGCTAGTCATCAGGCAGGCTAGGATTCATTCACGTTGCGTATTATATTAAGAGTTGCAAATTACATTATATATGGTATTGGGAATAAAATATTTAAATTAGAAGGAATAGTGGCATCATATTTTAACAACTTGTGAAATTGTTTGTGTACCAAGTACTTAGCTAATAAAAAGCCAGGGTGTCTGTGCATCTTTAAGATATTATTCAAAGTATTCCAATATCACTGCTGGTATTTATCTCACTTTCATCAATACTAGTCTCTCTACCTATATTTTAAATGTTCAAAATAGACAAAAAAAAAAAAAAAAAAAAAAAAAAAATTATCTATTACCTGTTGATAATTTCTAAACATTTGTTAGAACAGATTAAACATTTATTTTCTGTGTGTATAAATGTTTAAAAAAGTCACATCATATATTTACATCTCCATGTTGTATTTTGAAAGGATAAAATATTACTTTTGCATGCAATTAATATATTATTGAATATTGATAATAATAATAAATATATTTTAATGATGTTCTAATGCTTTATAGTTATTTTAAATAGAGAAATTCATGGAGTAATTAATAAAAAATTGAAACTATAAATAACTTTGTGTATGGATAGTATGGAAATTTAAACTTTGTATTTAAAAATTATTTATTTAATTGAGGATTTTTTTTTTTTTTTTTTTTTTTTTTAAGGAAAATTCGAAAACATTGCTTTAAGATTTGAATAAAAGTTTCTTGGAATGCTTGTTACTGGTGGTAAGTGCGCTACACGGACAAGAATAAATTACTTATAATTATGCTAGCTCGTTGTAGCAATATTTATGCATAACATCATAATTTATGCTATATCGTAAAGCAATAATTACAGTATACTACTACATATCATAGTAGATAAAATGTTTGAAGTATAATTACTGCTGTTATTACAAAATAGCAACATTTGTGCTCTACAATATAGCAAATTCTTCAATGCAGCGTAAATTTATTATTTACCTGTAGAATACAGCGATGGACCCGTAATTCCCAATCGTTTAGCATTGCTCAACTCTTTTAAGTTTTAACTATGTTTTGAGATAACTAATAGAGCTATAACCGAGAAACGCATGCTAAACATAACTTAATATGTAAAAAATTTAAACATTATTACAATGACAAGAAATATTTATTGAACAATTTGTTCATTTCAAGCAAATTGATCCCTCTAATTTTTATGCTAGTCAAAATTATTATTCATTTTTTAATTAAAAAAAAAAAAAAAGAAAAAAAAAGAAAATAGTAACATACGATTATGAATTAAAAATATACGAGGAGTTTTTTATGAAATAATACTAAAAAAAAAAAAAAAAAAAAGATCGTGAAATAAATTTGTTACGTTGCATTATTTTCTTATTCTTTAATAAAATGCATTCAAAACTTTCAAGTTCATATATTTTAGTAAATTAAGGTCTTTCAAATCTTTTTTTATGCCCTTGTATTATCGTTTAAGTTTTTTACTATAATATTAGAAGTAATATGAAACAGATAAATTGCTAATAAATACTCTTGCTACATTTTATTTCAAAAAAAAAAAAAAAAAAAACTAATTTACAGATATTTTAACAAATAACATTCTATTTCTATAACAAATAAAATAAATATATTTATATAATAATATCTAAAGATACAATATTAAAGCAAATTATAATTTTTATATTATAACAAAAATTAACTATAAAAAAAATAGTGGCATAATAGTAATAAATCATAGCTCATTATTTATCCATTGAGCTGACCACTCTTCCATTCATAATTTTTAATTTGAGCGTTAGAAGAAAAAAAATGTTTGAAGTATCTTCACAATATTTCTCCATTCTTACGTAAATTTCTCAACTATTAGTAATAATAGAGGTCAGTTTTGTTTGCAGGAAAAGTTTTTTTTTTTTTTTTTTTTTTTTTTTCCCACGTAAATGTTGTGAATTGTGACTGCACTATTTTTTTTTATAACCTTTCCACTTATTGTTTTAATAATTAAAACGTTGCATATAGTATAAAGTATAATGAATAATGACTAAAACAGCATTGATTTTTTCTATAAAATAGCTAATCAACAATATCAAGTAAAACATATTATTTATGGATATGGTTTACAAGGAAAATGAAGTATAACAGCAGAAAAAAAAAATCTAAAAAACTTGTTCATGTTTTGAAAGAAGGAAAAAAAAGTTAACAAATTATGTAATGATGACAAAAAAAAAAAAAAAAAAAAAAAAAAAAAAAAAAAAAAAAAAACATAAAGATAAAAAAAAGTATATCATTCGTTTGCACTCGGTAGGTGGAATCGAACCACTCCGACACTAGCCGGCTACAAGTTTGAAGCCTGCACTCCGGACCACCGGAGCTCAACCGAGCAACAGTTGGGTGTTTCAAATGAGTATATAAGCTGCAGTAGTCACATAATGTAGCGCGCTTGAGTTTAAGATAATCAAAGCAAGTTTTCTCTGTGAATTTTATTAATTAAGGAAAACTTTTACCACAACGTTACTAAATATTATTTTTAATATAAAACTGATACTTTTATAAACATTGCATTAAATTTGAAATGAATTATAATTTAGCATTTCGTAGTGTATTTAAACCATAGGAAAATTCATTTTTTTTTCTGTGTAAATACTTAGGGCTACGTCCCAAAGAAAGTTTAAAATACAATTAAGCTAAAGTAGTTAATATTATTTGTATTTAACTAAAGAATTAAATTTGTGTTTTTGCAGATTTCGTTTTTCGCGAATTATTAGTAAAACTATTTTCTGATTCGAAGAGAAAGTACACTAGAGATTAGCTGTGAGGTTCACAGGAAAAAGCTTAGGGTCCCTTAATTTCCTATTCAGCATTGGGTACCATTATTTTTTTGTTTAGCATATATTTTAGTAAAACCCCTGCACCGAGGCCGTTGTGTCAACTTACTATAAGTTTTTATTTATTTATTTGTCCTTTTTAAATTTCATCATTTCATCACTTCCAATATATTCATGAAATGATACGGTATAATATATTTTATATATTATGACACATATATATATATATATATATATATATATATATATATATATATATATATATATATATATATATATAATATAATATATATATATATATTATATTATATATATAATATATATATAATATATATATATTATATATATATATTATATTATATATATAATATATATATTATATATATATATATATATATATATATATATATATATATATATATATATATATATATATATATATATATATATATATATATATATAATATATAAGAAATATATATATTATATATATTTCTTCTTGCCGCTTGTTTTTTAATATATATTATGTAAAATACTACTAAAATGTAAATGTGTTACTATTTTTAGAATACTTACATTTCATGTTAGTATACAATTTAGCAAAGTCACATTCTCTCTCTCTCTCTCTCTCTCTCTCTCTCTCTCTCTCTCTCTCTCTCTCTCTCTCTCTCTCTCTCTCTCTCTCTCTCTCTCTCTTTCGTTTGCCAAAAAGTGTAAGCTACGATAGATAATGATTCAGCAATAAATTAAATTCATTCTTTACAATAAATTCAAACACTGAGAGGCGAGTACATATGAAAAAAATAAAATCAATCACTGTCAAACAAATTTTGTTGTATCTTAATAATAAGAATCCTTTCTTAAACACCTTTCAAATAAAATAATGATGTATTGAAAATATTAAAGAATTATTTTTATATATAATAGTGAGTGAATATTATAATTAGTTAAAATCTAATCTGCTAAAAGCTAAAAATAATAATTAGAATAAGAATATTCATTTCTATTTATTATGAAATTTAAAATATAAACATTTCATTTCTAATTTAGTGTTACACATTATTATTTATTTGTTATTATTTATATAAATTTGTGAAAACAAAATGTTACGCATAAATTTGGCCTATATATTTTGATTTCTTTTTATATATAGTGTTAATTTATTTGTAATACTATTTTTCATTTTGTACCCCCTGCTTATTTTCATTCATCAAAAGGAATGTGATTTGGGACTATGTTTGATAATTTATATAATATAATGAGACATATTTTAGTCTTTGTGAATTTTAACGTACAGTATTATAAGAATCTGTATTGGGCCATTACTTATTTTTAATGGAAATGGAATAGTAAATTGGTTATCACTTCTGATATACTTCATATATATATAATTTATATATTATACACACACACAGTTTATAATTTATTGACTTTTGTGGAATATTTTATTGTAATTTACAATTTGCAAAATTGTTTAGATTTTAGCAAAATAAAGAAATATTTTATATTTTAAATATGAAATATCAAATCAAATAAATATTTGTAAAGAGACAAGTTAGGATGTCGTGATTTTACTTGTTTCTATTGAATTTTCAATTACTATTTATCTCTCTCGTTTATATAACGTTTTACATATTCTTCTGCAAAATTGCAACGTTCGAGACTGTATAAGAAAGAGTGTATTCTCGATCCTCATTAATATATATTTTGTTTTCTTTTGCTATAGTTATTTAAATAAAAATTTCCGGTGCAATCTATTCCTTTTCTCACGTTTGTTGTTGGTGTTAAGAATGTTATATTATAATATTATTAACAAAACTGTAAGTTTTTTTTTTTTTTTTTTTTTTTTTTAAGTATAACGTTTAGCGGCAACAATAATTAATAGTTGTTCTATTGCATGTCTATAAGCGGATTAAAAAATATACAATAATGATTATTGTAGTTCATTTTCATCAACATGCATTCCTGACAACATAATTAAGCTACTTTTATTGCATAAGAACTAGGTTACATAGCATAAATATTACGTTGAATAATTGAATATTTATTTATGTTATTAATATTTAGCAAAATTTCTGCTGTAACGACGTAATAGTAGCATAAATTACGTTAAAGGTGAAGAACACCTTGAACACAAAAACTTGTCTAATATCCGAACATACCTGAAGATTAATACTGATTTGGCCAGAGTCATTGATTTCAGATTTATTTTCCATTCAAAAAAATAAAAATAAAATTAAATTAAAAAGCGTAGGCAGAGAGTGACGTCACAACTCGCTGGTCCACGCTCACGTTTAAAACAAGTGAGCTGTGACATCATTATTTTGCATATGCATTTTTGTGAATGGAAAATAAATTAGAAATAAATTACTCCGGCCAAATCAACTTTGAATTTTAAGGTACGTTAGGATATTACCTGTTGTTAAACAAGTTTTTTGTTCAGGGTGTTCTACAACTTTAATTATTGTTTTCGTGTTCAATTCTCTATACTTAAAAAAAATAATAATATTAATAAAAAAATAAAAAAAATAAAAACTGTTTTTGAATATGGAACGTACATATATATTTCAAACCAGAACTTAATTGATAAAAAATTAACGTTATTTGGGACAGTTTTTTTTTTTATTTATCAAAACACATAACCACGTTCATTGTGTTCTTTAGTATAGCAATCTAGATTTTTATCATAAAATTGTGAAATACTTACATATTTCTGCAACAATTTTTAACCCATTATATAATGCAACAAATGACAATATGAAGCAATATGTTTTTCTTTTTTATATGTAAAAGTAGACAATATAAATTAGATCTCAAAATAAAAAATGTCACCTATAACACAATTATAACATATTTTTTATATAAAACTAAACTGTTGACTCATCGTTATATTTAAAAATTTTAATAAAATTTTCTATATGAATATAAAATACTAGTATACCTTTTTATATAATAATAATAATGACTTATTATGTAATTGAATTGAATAGATATTACGTTTCTTTAACTTTTATGACCTTAGAAAAAGGTATCTGTATTTTCTCTTTACTCATCCTTCTTTTTTTATAAACATAGTAAAAGTGACCTAGGATTTTTTTCTTTTTTATTTGTAAGTTTTTTTGATGATTGCTTGCTTGTTTGGAAGACCTAAATCGTGCAAATATTACGTGTGTTTTAGTAGAGACCTTCACAGATCTTAGGATTACAATAACTTTTTTATAACTTTTTTTTTCAATAATTTCTTAACTGTATAAATAATTTACAATGTTTTTATAAACTTTTCTTTAATTACAACTTTATTGAGAATTATTAGAATGTTTTATTGAATATTGTTTAGTATTTTTATTAGATATTTTCTTTCTACCATAATTTTTTTTAAAGAAATTTTTATAAAGTGAAAATAAATTATTTAATTATGTGCCCCTACCAGCTTCAAGGCAAGCTTGCTCAAAATTAAGTTCAAATAATTAAACTGCAAATTAAAAGTGTTAACAACTTAAGGGATTTTTTTTTCTTCAGTTTGAGATTAAAAAAACAAATAATAATAATAATAAAATCAGTAGAAAATTCTATATACTAAAAAAAAATCTACTGGCTTCGCTTGCAGTTTGCAGAGTATTTTTCTGTACATGTATTACGCTCCCTTTTTCCCCGTTTCCCTTATTCTAATTTTATAAATATCAAAATATTTCATCACTTTGCTTGCAGTGAAATTCAGGAATTAAATAGCGCACGAAAGGAAAATTTTGTTAAGACAGCAATTAGAAAAAAATATTAAGACCAGTTAAATTTGGAAAACTCTATTTCCTTTCTGCATATGACAATACAAATTCAATTTAACTTGTTACTTTGTTAATAAAACAAATTACTGTTAAATTTTCCTCCCTTGTCTTAATATGCATACCCCATTTATAGCAACATTTTTCATATTAACATATTGTTGTCCTGCATAACAACTATGCTACATTGTATATAAATGTTATCATCTCCTATACACGCATAGTATTTCATGCTGATGCAATGGAGTTTATCGGTTTAAAAAATTCTTAAAACAATTTCTATATGGCTTAAAACACGTAAAAGCATGTCTAGTATTTTTCATTTAAATTTTTCGGAATTCAGTAGAGTATTTTTCTTTAAAAAAATAATAATAATAATAATAATAGTAATTATAAAAAAAAAAATTAAAAAAAATGTGTTTTTTTCCCATAAACGTAATGTTAAATTAGGGGACCCTTAGCTTACCCCGCGCGCTAAACCGACAAGCTCCATTTAGCAATCACTGTGGTAGCATAAATTACGTTATTTCTTCATTCTATGTAAGGAGATTTTTAACGTAATACTCGATAATATGAATACATGATATCTCTATAATATTGAGGCAATAAAGTAAAATTGTAAGTCATCATACTCATCATGTATGTACTGTACCACAAAATAAAAAAATAAAAAAACTGTGAAGGCATCTAACTTTATTATACAATAGTACAATATTAAATGAGTCTACTACATATATATTATATATATATATATATATATATATATATATATATATATATATATATACACTACAAGAAAAGCTTATGTTAACTTGTTAACTGTCCTACTTGGGTTACAACAATATTATATAGAAATAATATAAAATAATGATGATCTCATATCAAATAATATAATAACTTCTTACATTAGGAAAACCAATGATTAAATTATAATTTAGATACGACATAATAATATCAATTTATTAGTTATTACATCACTATTTAATTGAATAATAGATTTAAGAAGAAGAATAACGATTTGCATGTTTAATGTATTTAAAATGCCTTTTTTTTTTTTTTTTTTTTTTTTTTTTTTGAAAAAGTGTTAAATTGTTATTTAATGTAGTAATAATTAAAAGTAATAGCCTTCAAAATTATGCACGATTTAATCATACTCCTGTTTTTATAAAAGAATTGGAAATTCATAATAATATAATGAATATTAAATTTATTTAATTTTATAATAAAATTATGTAATAATGTTTTTATATTATTGTATACTATGCTTTATTTTTAAATTATTATTTTATATTTTAATGTATATTATACAATTTTATAAATCAATAAGAAAATTTCTTTGTGTTCTCTAAAAGTTTTGTAATTTTTGTTGTTTTAAGCTTTTTTAGTTTTTATTTTTTTAAATATATATAATTTAATACAACGCAACTCCAATTTTTAAAAAGAAAAATTCTAGAAAAACTCGTTTGCCTTAAAAACTAATACTTGAAATAAATTTAAAGATTATATTATATAATGATATGCAAATATTATTTATGCTGCAACAAAATTAGGATATTATCAATAATCTATAAATAATCATAAAAATTATAGACAAAAATGTCTCTATCACTTAAAAAAATATTATACACATACGATGACCCCTTTATCATTAACTTAATTGGAATGGAATGCGTTTTGAAAAGTGAAAATTTAACACAATTTCTATATCATAATTTAACAAAGAGATACAACCCACAAAAATTTACGTATTACAATAATAGTCATCATAATTTTTATTTTGCTACTGAAAGAAGTATGGGGTACTTAATTTACATAATAATAGAAGTTAAAAATTTTACGTATATACCATTACTCTTACTGACATTTTTTTTTCACCATATATGTGCAGATTTATTGGCTTGTTTATTACCAATGATTCAAAACTTTTACGCCAAATTGTTATTAATATATTCACTTTTCATTTCTCTTGCATTGCTTTTTACACGGAGAAATAAAAATTCATTATAATTTTTCCTTTAATTGATCGTTATATAATGCTGCCAGTGTAACTATATTGTAACCATGGTCAGGAAAAAAAATTAATAGTAAATAAAAAAAAATGCTATTCGGAAGTATTTTTATAAATCACCTGCGCCTAGTATTGCGCATGTAATCTTTTTTTTTTTTTTTTTTTTTTTTTTTTTTTTTTTTTTTTACACGCTGATACTTTTACACATTTAGGATAAGATAACTTTAGTGTATAAAAATTTATGAGAAAATATTTTAATCAAAATATTCATATTTGCATGTTAGTTAAAGTAATGCAAAAAAAAAAAAAAAAAAAAAAAAAAATGCAAAGTTATTGCAGAACAGTAATGCTTCGTAACGGTGTCAATGTTAAGCAAGCACTTTGAAATATGAGTTTCAATTTAATATGATATGAAAGCACAACAATAAATCAAACGTATCATATTCCACCTATAGGTAAGATTTTATTTCTCTCAGTGTATACAATGTTGCATGTAATAAAATAAATTTGATGATATATCACCATAAACAAATGAAGTTTTATTATTTCTCTTTGACGTGAATAATATTATAATGTGGCAAATAGCCAAAGAATTTTTCTTACTTTTTTTTTTTTTTTTAGCTACTGTATATTACTGAAAGATATGAACCCGGAACTTTATAGAATTATATGATGTATTTAAGATAAAATTAAATAAACTTTTTATTGACTTGTTGTGGTTATCAATGATAAAAGATCGATAATAAAAATTGTAAATAAAAAATTACTTTCTCAATCATGTTGTGGATAAGGGTTAGGAAATAATGTCATATTTTTATAACTTTTGTTGATAATGCACCGTACGCATACATGCTCGACAGAGTATGGTATTTATTATTAACTTCTTTTTTTTTATTATTATTATTCTGAAGCAGGATTATATTAACGCAGGAACAATAATTTAGCATAAAACTTTTGGTCTCCCAAAACTCAATGAACTAAATATAACGCAGTTATAAAGTAGTATAATTATGATTTTAAGTTAGTAGACTATTTAATTAAATACCAATTTCAAATCTCTCGCATACTAGTTATCAAAATTGGTCACGAAAAATATAAATAAAATATGTTTCTATATGTTTTTAAAAACTTCTTTGTAAAAAAAAAAAAAAAAAAAACGCTGTAAATTTAAATAAAGTTTATTTGAGAAATTAAAAATATGTTATTTCGAGGGAGGGGGGGGGGGAATATTGGGCCGTTGGCTTCTCAATTAGTCATGAATCATGGTATTTAAATATTATTACAGACATGACATGATTTTTTTTAAACTAGTATATTATGAAACGTAATTAATATAATATAAAATTATAATTATAGAACATTATAAATCAATTCAGATCTATACTTCTTGTTTGAATGGTACACAGAATTTAAATTATAATTACATTTTATGTATCAATTAAAATCAAATTTCCCTTAAGTAATTGGAATTAGGGAATGAGAACAAATATAATCACATAATTTAGTTCAAATTGGTCCAAATGCCCTAATTTTTATTGCGTTTTTTTTTTTTTTTTTTTTTTTTTTTTTGTAACTTGTTAAAATAAAAGCAGAAGCTTTAAAAGCGCGCTACAGGATGTTGGAGCACCTCTAATTTACTATCATTTAAACATTGCAGGACCATCCTGTAAGCAATTTTCGAGAAAGCTACTGACGTAAATAAATCACGCTTACTATACTTACACATATAAATCTTTTAAGACAAACAAAGAAATATAACCAATCTCATAGATAAGAACCATTTAAGACTTACCAATAGTTATACTGCGTTTAGCTGATCAAAGACATAAAAGCAGAAAAATCTGAATTTTAATAAACTGATTCATAGGATGAGACAAAGATAAATCCAATGGAGCTTATCGGTTTAGCGTGCAGGGAAGGCTAAGGGTTACCAAATTTAACATTACGCTTATGAGGAAAAGTTGTTTTTTTGTTTTGTTTTTTTTCGAAGTTTGAAAAAACTTTTGCACTTATTTCGGAGATATTTAGAAGAGATATACTAGACACACACTTTTACGTGTTTTAGGCCAGATTTATTTATTTATTTATTATTATTATTTTTTTTTTAAGAATTTTTTAAACTGATAACCTCCATTACAATACTTTAATTTGAGTCTATTTGTATTCATAAAATCGATGAACCTTTGAGATTTGAAGCCAATATCCTTTCATGTTAATTTTAATGATTAATGATTATACTTGCCATATCTGATCGTCATGGATCATATATATATTTTTTATCATACATGTTTTTGGTATTATAAACTTTCAAAATGACATCAAAATACGAGGGGTCAACTTTTAATACTAAAAGAGATACAAAGCTTATAAATAAAAACTTTTTTTAAAGCTCTTTATTTCCACACAAACAAATAAAATAATGAATGAATGAATGAATGAATGAATGAATGAATGAATGAATGAATGAATGAATGAATGAATGAATGAATGAATGAATGAATGAATGAATGAATGAATGAATGAATGAATGAATGAATGAATGAATGAATGAATGAATGAATGAATGAATGAATGAATGAATGAATGAATGAATGAATGAATGAATGAATGAATGAATGAATGAATGAATGAATGAATGAATGAATGAATGAATGAATGAATGAATGAATGAATGAATGAATGAATGAATGAATGAATGAATGAATGAATGAATGAATGAATGAATGAATGAATGAATGAATGAATGAATGAATGAAAACTTTGTGAAAGAAAAAAATGATAATATGTATGTATATGTCATTATATATATGATTACATGTATGTATATATAAAAACAGATTAATACTTCAGCAAATTAAGTTATTAAATATAAACCAAATTAATAATAATTAAAAAATAAAATAAACATTGTATCGGGAAAAAAAATTTGGAACTCAACCTAAAAAAATAAATACTATTTTTAATGACTATTTTCTTTTTTAACATTTTTTTTCTTTTCATGGTTAAATTTATTTTAAAGTCATAAATTAAAAACAATTGAAGTCTTAATCTTGACCTTTTGTTCTAAAAAAAATATAACAAAAATATAATTTGAAAAAAATTAAATTTGAAGAGTTATTAAAATAATTACAAATTACTCTGCAATTTTATTTTGTTCTTAACAATTTATGATACTTTCTATATAGAGAAAATTAAGACATAAAATTGCATTTTTTTATATCTCTCTTTTTTTTTTAAATTGAATTACATTATTGATTTGAAAGATGGGTTGATCAAAAAAAAAAAAAAATAAAAAAAAAAAGTATTGGAAAAAGATTTATGGGGATTGCCATAACTTTGAATTGCTAAGTAAAAAAAAAAAAAAAATCATTTCGTGACCTGTATTGTTTACTGTACGAACAAATTTATTTTAAAATATAAAGGCACAGATGAGAGTACAGATTAAAAAAAAAAAAAAAAAAAAAAACTAAAGTATACTTTAATAATATACTGCATCAATTTTTTCCTTGCATTTTTCCCCCCTGGAATTATATTTGAATTTGAGAATAATGATATTTTATTGACTCTGAATCAATTCATAATAAGAGATAGTAATTCAAGAAATCATTGGTTTGAAATGTCAGTCAATCTTGGGTGGTTGTACTCATTGATTTGAGATTAAGCTTCGACGCCACATTTAAAGCAAAAAGTGCATTGTGAAAAATGTCGTTTTCACCGTAAAAAATAACTGAAATTATTAACTATCGACTAAAATGAGGTGTTTAAACCATAGAAATGTATAAAAATGTTTTATAAATGCCCTATACGAAAAGTTAGTGAATATCGTTTGTATTTTTTGATACTAAAAATTTATCCATGCCACTACTGTAGTGCGCAATATTATATTAGAGTGCACTATATTGACTATAATAACGGAAAAACGGCTTCAAAACAGTTATTCCCTATTAGTTAATTCAATTTATAAAATTAAAAGATATATACTTTTTTATAGTATGTATATCACAAAAATTTACAACGTGTAATGGGAAAAAATATATATTAAAATACACATGGGACATAAAATATATTCTGAAAAACTCAAATTTTTATTGTAATTTACTTTTAAAGCAACCCCCCCCCCCCAAAGAAAAAAAAAAACATTAAAAAAAAATCGATCGTATCTAGAACAGATAATAAAATTCCAAGACCAATGATAATAAAATGAAGACAGTAATATCCAATATAGGTAATATAATAATTAATTAAATTGTTACTTCACGTCATTAACTGCTCTCTTAGTTAATAAATAAATAATTTACTATACATAATAAAATGAACCTATTGTCATCAATCATTGAGAGATGTCCTTATTATTACCAAACTGCAAAAATGTATGATTTTTTACCATAGAGATGTTAAAAATAATGCATTGTTTAAAAATCTTGTAAAAATAAAGTATAATATTAATTTCTTAAGAGTATTATAGTGCTACAAATTAATTTGATGAAAATACCAAATTTGTAAGTGAAAATGATTTTAATAAACATGAAGATCTGATTAAGAATTCTGGAGTTGCTGAACTGTAAATATTTTATAAATACTAATAAATAAAATAAATAAATAAAATATTAACTATAATCCTTTAACTATTCCTTTAAAGCTTTTAAATTTAACTATAAAACCAATTTATTATTTTATTTTCATGAATTTTATTGTTAACCTTAAAAAGAAATAAAATAATATTTTAAAAATGAGGGCATACAATTTAATAATATATAAAAACGATGTACTTAACGAATTTATTGGTTTCTAATAGATTTTAATACATAATTTATTACTGTAATTTCGTACATCGTATATTTGAAACTTATATAATACAATAATGTTCGTGGGTTCTTGTATATAGTTGTAAATTATCTTAAAATTTGGATTCTAATGTGCAGGACTTATTTCATAACCTGCATAGATTTCAATTTGATGATATTGTAAATCAGGTAAAATACTAGAAGGGCATTAAGTTTTAGTCTTTTTTTTTTTTTTTTTTTTTTTTTTTTTTGCGAGAACGTTTGCTCAATATTTTGAATACTTTTTTTTAATGTTTTGAATGACATTATTCATTGTATAAATTACAGTATTTATTGTACATATTTCACTCTTTTTATAAATGCAATAGAACTATACAAATATTGAGAGGTTATGATTATTGAATAGATCATCAATCCTACGAAAAAAGAAAAAAAAAACGGAAAAGAAAGTGAAGCTATGAACATAACACTTAATGAAAAAACAAGCTTTATAGAATATTAAAAAAACAAAACAATAACAATATAAGGACTGTAATGGCATATTTCCTTACATTTTATTAATTTTGAAAGTCGTTATCTTAATTCTAGCAGGTTTTAATATATTTTCTCAACTCTAAAAAAAAAAATAAAAAAAAAAAAAATAAAAATAAAAATAAAAAAAAAGGTTTTGGATTCCCAGCGACTCATTCATTGATACTTTTGTTATACAATAAATTTTTTAAATAAATAACAAAAACTAAAACTAATATAATCGAAAAATGTTGTACGAGTATATTAGAGGTAATAATAGTACAATTTATAATTGTGTTAACTTCGTGGATAAAGCTATACTAAGATACGAAAAGTAACAGTGAAAAAAATAAAATCAAATGATTTGTATTTTTTTATAGTATATACCTCTCATCTTTCATCTCTTTAAAAAAAAATACTGTTACATCATTTTGAGATATTATACAATAAGATTACTAATAAGCTAAGTTAATTAACTTGTTAATTAGTAGTTGTAATCAAAAAAACTTATACCTTGTTTAAGAAAGAAAGTATTGTGTTAGTCATATACCTATACAAATTTGTATTGAAAAAAATGAAGCTATTATGTTTTCTATATTAGAGACCTTGACGTTTCAAATCATGTATTAAATAATATAAATTTATGATTCTATTACTATAAGATAATAGTTTTAAATTTTGTTAGTTACAACTGTAATGCTTGCTACTGTGGTGAAGTGTAACCAATCAAAATTGAGCTAAAAAAAAAAAAAATGTGGCGAACTTTATCTTTTAATTCTTTAATTTATGAAAAAGCTGTATTTAGGACCGAAAAATTTAAATGACGCATAGATGACTATAGATAAGCATTTACATTTTTTTAAAGTTTATAAATAAAAATGAACAAAAAACTCCACCGGCAAGAAGCATTTCACCCCTAAATCTATTGCAAGAAAAAAAAATGTAAATTATGCTGTAAAACATAATGCATTTCTAATAACAATGAATTTGCAACACAGCTGTATATCTTTAATGGAAAAAAGTAGCCTTACTATAAACCGTAGTTCAGCAAAGAAAATAGTCCTTCTTTACTTGTGCTCTTTCTTTCCAATCTATCTCCATTCCGATAAATATAAAGAGCTTGCTTTCTATGTGTAACTCTTTATTGGGCATTTAAAATAGTTAAAAAAAAATGGTAAGTTTAACCATCGTCTAGGAGTGAGAAAAAGGCAATTGCCTATGTATGTATACACAAATTGATCTGAAGCCTAGCATTAAGTAGCTTAAATTCATATTTATAATTTTTCTTGTTGTAAATTTACTAATTAGTAATTACAGTTATCGGAAACAGGATTTATTATTACAAAACCGATACGATTACTTAATTTTCAATAATGAAACATTCAATAATAATAATTACGAACATTATTCATTCATTATTGATTATGTAATTTACATAAAACGTTAAGAGCGTAATTTCTATACTTATCTCTAATAAATATCTGTGAAAGACTAAAAATGAGTAAAGAGTCGTATTTTGTAGAATTTAAACAATTACAAGTGTATTCTAACATTTGATTGTTTGTTTCCTTATTACTGTAAATTACAAATTGTTGGTATTCCAGAAATAAAATACAATTATTATTAAAGTTCTTAAAAAAATAAAAACTGACGTCATATTTTTACTGTAAATAGCGACGAAAGTAAAAATTAAATCATTAAATTAAATACAATAAAAAAAAAAATTCAACAGGTGACAAATTATAGTCCAATCTTTTGATTATTTTTAAACATAAAAAATTTAAACATTAAAATAATAATGTTTCCTTTATAATTTCTGTTCTAAATGCAGTAGTTTCCTCAAAAACGCTCAAAAAATGGTCCAGAAATATATTAAAGGATACTATAAGGATAGCAAATTAGGGATCCTTTCAATTTTCTTACGCGCATCTCATGGTATACGTTTTACAAAGAATTTTTAATGGACATTATCGGTTTAGCGCGCGGGGTGACGCGGGGAAAGCTAAGGGTCCCTAATTTAACATTACGCTTATGGGGAAAAACACGTTTTCTGCGATTTTTGAGAAAACTACCCCACCGATTTCGGAGAAATTTGAATGAGAAATACTAGACATTCTTTTACGTGTTTTAAGCCATAGAAATTTTTAAGAATTTTTTTAAACCGATAACCCCCAATAAGTTCTGCCTAAAAAATATTGATATAAAAATGAACAATAAAATATAGCACAAGTAGAAGTACTAAATATCACGATTTAAAGAAAATAAGGTCAAACATGTAGTTTTCTCAAACAATAAGAAAAAAAAAAGATGCATTGTATCTGTTATATTAGTTTAGTAACCATCTCTTTATTTGCAGTAATAAAAGAAAATTAAAACTGCATTACTTCTCACTTTAATGATAATTAAACTTAAAGTACATGAAACAAAGAGAGTTTTCATAATAATCTCAATTAAGTATCTTAACATTTCACACTTCTGTCAGTATCTTAAAATCTTTATTTTAACACGCTCGGTTACATGCTTCTTATATACACTGGAAAAAATAAAAATAAAAATATTTTTTACAATAATACATCATGGCATACTATAAGTTCTATATATCCGCGGTTCAATTTTATCAAGCAAATATTATTTTTATGTATTTGACAAATTCTCATTTTAAAATAATAATTTAATTATATAAAAAAAAAAAAAAAAAAAAAAATGTTGCATTTACAA
>OX439136.1:19032108-19109608 GCA_949318235.1 Ecdyonurus torrentis | reverse complement strand
AAATGTAAATATTGTATGTGGGCTAAGCAATAAATAATAATATACAAATGAATTACTTTTTTTTTCTCTCGCTGCATTTTATTTTGTTCATTACTCAAGCTTAAAGGAATAGACCAGAGAAAAACAAGCATTTTTATCACAAAACCCAACAGTAGCCCTGTAGCAGTGATCAGAAAAATTCAATTTATGCAACCCGCACAACATTTTCTTACTAATCTTTGCATGTTTCTGACGTCATAAACATGAATTTTCACGCAAATTGCATACTTTACAGTTTTTTCACGCTCTCTCGTGGGGTTATATTAATATTCTGGTAAAAATTGTCATCAGTTTTGAAGATCCCATTTCGTGTTTATTCATTAAAAAACACGTATTGTTTTATGGGGTCCATATCTTTAATAAGGTAACAAAAATACAGTGCAGCTTATCTTTTGGGCATTTATTTTCTCACACACTGATCAGTTAATTGTATAGAGCATCAAATTTACACTCAAATTTTGGCTAATTTCTTCATTAAACTCAAACATCTCATAAATCAACAATTTTAAAAATATAAACACTTCATAGTATTCTACTCGTATTATAAAAGTAAAAGTTAAATCAGAATTCAAATATATCACGTAAATAGCTATTGTATGTGACACTTATCACTAATAAAATAGAAATAAACTTGAATTATTAAGAACATGTGTTCAATTCATAAAATAAAGAAGTTTTTTATTTCTATCATTAATCAAGAAGGTAATAATAATCAATAATCAATAATGAGATTCATACGTAAAAATAATGAAAAATAACTTGTATATAACTTATAGAGGCTGAACTACTGTATATGGTATTGAACCTTACAAGGAAAGTTTTATTATTCGTAGCATCGCTTCTGTGTTATAATAAATTTGTATTCACACTTCTACAACGGAGAATCTTTGCTTTGAAAAGTTGCAATATTTTCGTACTATATTTATTAATTTACAATTACAGTAAATAATTTAGTACGTTAAGTAATTTGGTACTTAATTGAGAAAGAAGAAAATATATATATTACTTACCAAAATCCTTCTTCATGGGGTCTTTGAGGTTTCCAAAACACACACACATTGCGTTTCTGTTCAAACAAAAGAAAATTGATTTAATTTATATAAATATTGGAATTGAGTATTTAAGTATACATCAACTTCATTGCACTTTCAAGAAGTATAGGTACATTTAGGTTCATTTCTTTTCTTTTCATTTTTTTTTTTTTTTTTTTTTAATACTTCAATAATGAAATTTTTTAATATTATTTGTCCACTGTAATAGCCTTTCCCTTTTATAGTTGGGTATCGATATTAATTGTACAAGTGTTTTACAAACCCATTTACAATTATCAAGTAATATTTTTATCTTACACATATTGGCAAGCAATTTTAATAATTGTATTGTGTGGTAATAAATAATTGATAACTTTTTTTTTTTTTTTTTTTTTGCTTGCTTATAAATTGATAAAAGTAATAAAAATTACAGTTCAACTGTCTGTCCGTGTCACTACTTTGACCACTTCGTATTTTTACTTCTTACATTATATTAAAAAGGGGGGGGGGGGAATCTTTAATACATAAAATTTTTAAATGAAGTACATGAAAAATATTTATGCTTAATAAGTTAATAACTTCAGTTAAAATGATGAAAGTTGCATCGTTCAACAATTTTTATTTCATGTGTCCAAAACATATTTCATCAGCCAAAATTACATTGTCATACGTATCGTATATATGTGTGTTTATATTTTAAATATATATATATATATACATATATATATATATATATATATATATATATATATATATATATATATATATATATATATATATATATATATATATATATATATATATATATATATATATATATATATATATATATATATATATATATATATATATATATATATATGAATTATTGTTCACATATAACTATGATAATTCCACAACAAATTTAAATAAAAAAAATAATAATAACATTAAAGTTTGTCTGTAAATTACTGCATGTCCTTTATATTTTCGTGAATATTTTGAATGCACGATTCTTTTAAATTGTGAAATATACGCAGTAATGTGATGTCTACAGTAAATAGATAAAATTATTATATTCAAGTACATTATTCAATTATTGCTGTTTTATTATTGCATTATTTTATTAAAAGACGGCAGACGTCTACAAATAGTAAAATCTAATATATTTTTCTTCTAAAAAAAAATGTACTTGCTTTGTGTTAAAAATGTACAAATTGCGTCATATAACAATTTACTATACAGTATAGTCTTATAGTAAAGGCATTACATAAAATCTTCTAAAAAAGAGTCTGTTCTGTACTGTACATATTTTACATTTTTTTTAAAGGAATATTTCTCAAAATTTCTTTGAATTAAAAACACGAACCAACAATTTAAGAAAACTTAAAAACATGTATGAACATTAAAATGATATTTTTAATTAATATAAAACGCATTATAGCTAAGTTCATTTTTAATTTTTTTATTATTATTATTTTTTTAAGGTTTTCCCCTTATTCCAATTTTTTGCCTAACAAATAATGTGCATATTAACATCAATTCAGCTCACTCAAAAAAAAAATTGGTATTCGAATAAATTATTACCTAAAAAATCAGACAATATATAAAAAAGGGTTTAAAATAATTATAAAATTTGAATTTCTGAAAGATTTTTTAAATTTTTTGTATTTTTATGTGTCTGAGGGGGGACTTTCATTAATTAACTATTTATTGTTAATAATTGCACTTAAACAACACACCTCATACATTTTATTTTCACACTACAACTTTTTTCTTTCAAACCTCGTCACTTCTATCATCATCATAATAAAAATTAAAAGCGAGAATGAGAAAATAGAATTTCTGAACTACAATATAATTTAACATAATTATTCATGGTGCTGGTAACAATTATATAAGATCAACTTTTAATGTTGATATTTTCATTGCTGTTAATTTACAGATTAATGCTAAGCAAAATGTGATCACTAAATTCACCACTCTGAAATTTTTAGATATATATGTCGTGATTTATAATTTTTTCTTTTTTTTATTATAATTTCTTTACAAATTTGTAACCCTCCTCTTTCAAGCCACTTATTTTCAACATCATATTGTTTTATTACACTGACGTTAAAAATATACTATTAATGCATTCGTGACTTTATTGTCCATTTTTTAGAAAGAACCGGTTTTTCAACAACTTATGTATATATTATAATCGTTACACACAGTTATTGCATACCTAAGTACTTTAAGTATGATTATAATACTAAAATAATGTAAAAGATGCTCTCGGAATATATTATAACTAAAATGTTTTTCAAGTCTTAATAACATAGGTATTTTATTGAGGACATTTATTTATATCATATATATATATATATATATATATATATATATATATATATATATATATATATATATATATATATATATATATATATATATATATATATATATATTATATGTACACACAGTGAAAAAAAAAATTACATTCCTAAATTACTAAACAAAACTATGCTAAAATGCAACATAATTGGATCATTTCTAAAAAAAAAAAAAACTAAAAATAAGTCAAGCTTTTCTGAACCTAAACAAATTTTATGTGAAATTTCCCAAAAACACTACCCATGGTATATAAATATTATATGATTTGATATAGCTGATGTGTATCATGTATTACAAAATTAAAATAACCAAGTGGCCATTTAAGTTTAAGCTCTCTCTCTCTCTCTCTCTCTCTCTCTCTCTCTCTCTCTCTCTCTCTCTCTCTCTCTCTCTCTCTCTCTCTCTCTCTCTCTCTCTCTCTCTCTCTCTCTCTCTCTCTCTCTCTCTCTCTCTCTCTCTCTCTCTCTCTCTCTCTCTAATGAACCAATGACTGCCATAGATCTAGGATACTAAAATTATTGAATTAAATTATTAATTATTGAGCTGGTATGGCCGAGTGGTGAAGGCAGCTGACTCGCAACTCTGTACTCCTCACCGAGTATAGGTTCGAGCCACTGCTTGGTGCGTACGTGAAGTGTGAGAGCACAACACGTTGCACGATGCATGTTTACATGCATTCCATGACGACGCACAGTATTCGGGAGGTGCATGATTGATGTGATTGCACCGACCAGCCTGCCTAGATGTTTCCACGGTTTCTCTAGGCTGTCATGGCGAATGCCGGGCTGTGTACTTAGGCCGTGGCCAGCCCGTATGTGCTTTTCCATTAATTGGAAAGTCCTAGCAAAAAAAAAAAAAAAAAAAAAAAAAAAAAAAAAAAAAAAAAAAAAAAAAAAACATGGCAAGTTATGGGAGTAACATTTAGAACTTGACATGCTGATTTCCTGAAATTTTTATACAGATATCTGGAATTATCTTTTTCTTAAATATATCTGAGCAAACCTATAAATATATTAAATAATATTTTGTTATCCGCATGATGTCATATTTAATGCTCTTGGATGCCATACTGGAGTAATGAATAACATTGTTCAGCATAGGACAAACTTCGTTTTGGCGATTTTCTATGGGAAATCGGTGAATTTTTTTGTTATTATTAATTTTCTCACATACTTGATATACAAATTCAACCTATTTGATTATCAGCATAAATGCTCTCAAAAATAATTCTTAGTATTTTTGAAGTGGGAAAATGCATCATTTTCCTATGCTGCCCATGTTTTTGAGGTAGCCAACATGACGTCGACTTTTAACATGATGCATGCCATAGACCCTTATATTCTTATTAACATTTACAAAATTTTATAAAGCTTACAGTTTTGTGCTTGAGGTTGTATATTTCAAATCATATCACTTTTCACTTTCATCAATGATAGTTCATTTAATCTCTACTCTACACAAAATGCAAATAATTGTCTATTCCACAACGCATTTGCTGAAATGAATTTATAATTAAATCAATAAAGTGAAACTTAACCGAAATATTTATATACAAAAAATTTTAAAATATATTTAAAAAATAAATAAATTATATAAATTTTATCATTTTTTTAAAACAAAAAATAATAATAACTTAGGTATTTAAAAAAAATGTTGATTTAATTTTAGTTAAACAATAATATTACATATAGTGAAGTAACACATAACTTTCTAAAAAAAAATCTTTAAAATGTTACACATGAACGTCATTTTAAAATCTATCTTCTTTAATACGTACAACATTTTTGGTATACACTTATCTTTTAACCAACTTAATCTTTGAAAAACTCAACAACACTTTTATTTTTTATTTAACAAAAAAAAATAATAATAATAAATTACTATTATTTAATATGATTTCGTCTTATGTAATACTACTTTTTTTTTTCATCTAACCTATTATTTATTTACTTTTTTTCATACAATTTTAATCTAAAATTGATATAAAAATTATTGATAGTTTAATTTGTTTGTTTTTCATATTATAATATATTATTTCATTATATATTTAAGTTATGATTTTAAGATAGTTTACAAGTGTTTTAAGTTAATTATATTTTTACGCGCCTTTCTAAATCGTTTTAGTTGTTTAATATTATAATTTACGTGTATGTAGCGAGGTACTGTGGATGAGTCTTAGTCTGCTAATTATGTTAGATAAACAAATTTAAACTTGAATTTAGTATTTAATACATTCACTCGTGTGTTAATACAAGCACCGAATGGGGTATTTTAAAGAGAGAGAAACAGAGAGAGAGAGAAAGAGAGAGAGAGAGAGAGAGAGAGAGAGAGGAAAAAAAGAATGACTTATTTTATAATGAAGAAGTGTATTATAATTTCGTTATTTAGTTGTTTCTTTGATTATAATTTTTATAATAATAGCATTTTTCTTTAATACTCTGTCATAATACACCAGTATGTGCCAAATATCTATTTTCAAATTTAAATTGAAAAAATTTATATTAAGTACATAATATAGAAAACATTATGCGATAAGACTTAACTATAAAGTAATCATAACTTTTCCAAACTTTCAAGAAAAACGTAACGTTGATATTATTTAATACACTGTGAGGCTGTGAGATCAGTAAGGTTTTAATTGAAGATTCTATAGACACACTTTTACAAGGGTTAAGCCAGTTAAAAAAAAAAAAATCTACTAAATGATAATTCTTATTTTTATAACATTTACTCTATCTCTCTCTCTCTCACTCTCTTTCTCTCTGAATAATCAAAGTAAAAATATTTACATTCCTGTATTAAAAAAACAAAAACAAAAAAAAACAGTAGTACACAGCTCATTATTTATTCTTAATATTTTAAGTATTTTCTTATTATATCATAAACCGTTATAGGAAACTCACATATAGAGGAGAAAAAAACAAGCAGTATTAATGTAATTAAAAATTAATAAAAAGAATAATATATATGAAGAGAAAAAAAAACTTAATTTTAATACCATATAATTATACTCATCTTCCCTATAACATCTGTTCCATTAAAATTAACTTATCTGTTGTTCGTGCAAAAATCAAGGCAAAAATTAATAACTTGCACGACCTCGTTGACCTTCGTCTCTTTTTATTTTTTTTTTTTTTATTTTTTGTGATCATTGGGATCAAAATATTCGATTACTATGCTCATCTTTATATTGCATTAATTTTACCATGAAATATCAGAGTAATCAAGTAATTTTATAAAAAATCTTTTAAGTTTAGTTAAAAGTAAATTACCTATAAAATATTTAAATAAGTTTTGGCTTGATTTCTTCTTCTTCTTCTTTTAAGTTAACGTAAAATCTATCAATATTTAAATAATTATTTCTAAGAAAGTTATGTTATGTAACAAATAAATTAAGTGTTTTGAATTATATAGTGTTTATAACCAAAATAAAAACAGTTAAAGAAATTATTAAAGTAACAGTACTGAACAATTTTGAACTGAACGCAAATGCAGTAATTTTTTTCTTACTTTCTTTGGTACATTTCGGTACAGTACTATCTTTTTATTCGTAACATTTTTGCATTATATTACTACAGATATTACGTGAACTGTAAAGTCTTGTTACGAAAAAAATTGGTTTCTATTGGCTAATAGCCATACAATGCAATCAGATGGAGATTTCAATTGACGCAAAACTACATTTAAATATGTGTTATTTCCATATGCTAATAGAATTTCATTTTTTATTGGAATGACTGTACATTATTTGGCACTTGCATTATATATATAAAAAAATGGCATGAAAATAATAAGAAAATGCTTGCTACCGTTGGTAACTAATGTAACCAATAAAATTCAAACTCGTAAACGGTAGTGTACTAGTAATTTTCTATCTTTTAGCATATTGCTGTACCCTCATTTGAGTAATTTTTTAAAAGAAAGAAAGAAGGAAAAATTAGAACGGGAGGAATTAAAATCACGCATGCTAGTCACAATTTAAAATGTTTGAAGCTCATTAAAAAAGGATAAGGAGCAACGAACTAAATTGTGAATAATTTTTAATTTTAATAAACCAACTTACTTCCCTTTACTGTTTAAAATCTCTCTCTCTCTCTCTCTCTCTCTCTCTCTCTCTCTCTCTCTCTCTCTCTCTCTCTCTCTCTCTCTCTCTCTCTCTCTCTCTCTCTCTCTCTCTCTCTGTGTGTGTGCTTCTGTATCTGTCTATCTCTTTCTAAAAAATAATAACAATAACAATTAATATAAAAAAATCTTCGATAAAATGATAAAATATATTTCATAGCTTATTGAGTAGAAAAACATTAATAATACATTGCTATGTTATACAAAAACGAGTGACCATAATGATTAAACTTGCTAATTTTTTTAAACGCACATTACGTAAGATGATAATCTTCGTAATGATTTATTATAAACTTAAACTTATCGAGACATCGTTTCTAAATGTTATTATATGAATTGAGTACTTATTTTGTTCCCGTTATATTTGCATTCTTACATACCCTCCGCGTACTATACTTGAAATATTTCACTGCTAATTTTAAAATAGCAACCTGTATATACTCGACTAAAAAAAAACTCAGTCGATTTAAATCGGGCATGCCTAAAGTATCGCCCATTGTCACATATGAGGAGAAGGGTGGCGGCTGGGCGATACCATAACAAGTCGAACGGCAGGTAACTCAGGTTTTATGAGTCGAGTATAGTTATGTACTGAACACACGAGTGTGATAATCTTCCATTAAAGAACTTACGATTAATTTGCAACTTGCTATTCTTATGAGAAAAAATTGCGTTGAATATGAATGGTAAAATATATTATTACAATTGTGCGTCTCACATGATAAGTGTGTAAAGTGTGTTCTATTTTATGATAAACACACAATATTACCATTATTATAATATTTTGTATTTTTTTGTATTTTTTTTTTTTTGTATATATATATTTTTTTTTTTGAATTTGTTTTATTTTTATATTACCTTTATTATTATTTAAATATTGATAAATGCTTTTAATTAGTTAATATTTATTACACTGAATTTTAAACATTATTAACATTATTAATTAAAAAATATTTAAGTATTAATTTATAAAAAATAAAATTATTTAATGTATTACAAGTTGATAAGATAGCAATTTAAGGGATGAATTCAATTTTAATTGCCGAAATGTATCTTGTAAACGGAAATTGATGTTCCAAATTTGAAATTTAATAATCATTAATATAAAAATCAGTTCAATTTTATATATATCATTCAAAATTTTAGACAATACTTAATGTCACCCATGAATATTACTTAAAGTACGTCACACAATCAGAAAAATTATAAACTTACTATAGTATAATAAATCGTATTGCATACAAAATCATACGCTCTATTATATTACATTTTGTCTCATTATAATATTAACGAAAAATGTAATTTTTATTTTTGAGGGGCATAAATAAAAATCATTACAATTATCCCAAGGTTTTAATACTTAAAAAATCAAAAAAAGAAAATGAAAAATAAATTGTAATACTTGAAAACAAGACATATAAATTGATTTTTATTTTTAAAGAGATGTATATACGTAATAAAATAATGATTATTGAATGATCTTATACAAGGTTAAAAACATTGACATATAAAATTTGTAAATCGTTTTATTTTGTGCAGACGAAATGTAATAAATTTAACATAATGAGAATGTAACGATTTTTTTTTATTATTATTTTAAATCGAAATAAATTTATTTTACTTTGATTATAATCAGAAATTTGTTCTTGAAGTTATATAATTTTTATTATTACCATTTTGTATTTTTTTTTTCGTAATTTAACTCCTTGTTAGCGGATATTAAATGTAGTAATAAATAATTCTACCAAGTATATTATAGAATAATGGAAAAGAAGTTGAACCTTATACAGTTTTTTGCTTTAATTTTAAAAATGAATTGATGTTAAACAATCTGAAATCCTATGCTGTGTCAGACGATGTAATTAAAAGAGTTTTATCTTTAAAATTTGATAAGTTGGCTTAATTTTTTGTATGTCATATTTATATCAATTAATAAAATACTTAACTAAAAAAAAATAATAATAATAATAATAAAATAGCACTTGTGACAGGGAGAGGGGAAAAAATATATTGGGGCTTCATGTTTTTAAAAATATCAAATATTTAAAATTCAAAACTGTCATTTGTACCATAGGAGAGCAGAAGTTTTTGGGCTGTATAAACAATCTTTGTTCCTACTTTTATTTATTTATTTATTTATTTATTTATTTATTTATTTATTTATTTATTTATTTATTTATTTATTTATTTATTTATTTATTTATTTATTTATTTATTTATTTATTTATTTATTTATTTATTTATTTGTTTATTTGTTTATTTATTTGTTTATTTGTTTATTTATTTGTTTATTTGTTTGTTTGTTCGTTTATGTATTTATTTATTTATTATTATTATTTTTTAATTTTTAAATCCTGAACAATACAGTGATTTTGTTATTTCTTTTTATATCTAAAAGGCAAACCACCTCAGGAACTCATTTATCATTTTTAGCATTTTTAAAAAATTACTTTATTATATTTATTTATACCATTAACTCTAAACAAGGAGTAATAATAGTAAAGATTTGTCAATTGTTAACTTTCCAACGACAAGGAAAAATATTAACACTCATTACGGGCACCACAAACAACAATTTAACATTAAGAATTCAACAAATACATGGAATCATATTAAAAATAAAGGTATTTTTTTTTTGCTTGAAGCATTAATATAGACAAAATGTACCACAATATTTTATTCAACTGTATACTCTTAAGTACACGGACCCAAAAAAAAAAAAAAAAAAAAAAAAAAAGTAATATCTATGCTATCTTAATGAACGGTATGTACGGTATGCATCACATCATAATATAATTTATGTTGTATGACTGTTGTTGTGTTTATACTGTACGTACAGTAGTGTACAGTAATCTAAGTAGATAACTTATGTATTCCAAAGAGGATTCCCGCTGAAAAGTACTGGTCAGCTTGAGACACGTATTGCGGTTCAAAATTACATTGATCAAATGGGCAACAAAATATAACTTCCAGGATAAAATAAAATTAAAGGCTACGGAAAATTGAATAACGATATTCTCTTTGGATTACCTGTCTATAGAAATACCTTAGTGTTCAGTATATATGTATACTTCATAGGAGCATAATATTATTTCAGATGTCCAACATAATTATTTGTATTATTTATTCAAGATAACATAATATTCCAAAATAGCAAAAAGTGTGCTCTCGAGTATAGTTATTATTCAATACAGCATAGATTACTGGATATATTTTTTCTGTATGTTTATTTATTTATTAGTATCATTTCAGTTTTTATAATTTCTGTAAGTTCAATTAAAACACTTTTAGTTTTATTATTATTATTATTACAACTTAAACAATATGAACTTTTTTTGTGAAATCAAAGCAGTCACTACATTGTGCATAATAAAAATGATAACTACAGGTGAAGTAGCTGCCCAGGTAAAACACCAAACTGACATTACATATTATGCCTGAATTGGATAACAAATATATAGGTATACCTATATATATAAAATATATATATAAATAAGATCAGAGATTTTTAATTACCGGATGCACCCCTTTTCTCAACAACAACAACAACAACAACAACAACAACAAAATAAAAAAAATAAAAACAGATAAACTTTGACTTGATAATATATCAATATTAATTTAATGCGTGTCACATTTTATTTCTATATTTTGATTAGAAACCGAAAAAGGGGGTGCATCCGGTTGAAATAAACTCTCATCTTGTCGTGAGTTCTCCCAGTATATATATTATATATATATATATATATATATATATATATATATATATATATATATATTAGTAATATTCTATTGCAAATAATTTAGTAACCGATATCAATTTTCAATATCCTTTGTATTAGAGAATTTAACTACTTCGTAAATTATCTATTTTTAATGACGATGAAAACTAATAACGTCATATTAAAACAAGGTCTAGTTAATCATAAAAACATGAACTATCGTTACATAATATGGTATACTTGAGATTGTTAACGCTTCTCTTTGTTTACAACAATCAAATTACCTTATTATTATTATTTTGTTAAAATGATTAAGATAAAGAGGATCTAATAAAATTAGTATTAAAATCAACCTGTATGCACTAAAATGAAATGCGTTAAAATTGCATTATAATTTAGATTATTTTTTATTTTCTTTAAATTAATGATATTCAAAAGGTATACCAGAAGTTATACAAAAAAGGTATAACAAAAATGAAAATGTAAATACCAACTCGACATTTTTAGAGATCGATGTCTGAAGAAAAGTTAATCTGATTACTTATATTACTTTAAAGTATCGCGATGAAAATGTAAAGTAGGGAAAAGTGGCCTTATAGGGAAAATTTTACAACCAAAATTTAATTTTGCACAATTGAAATCAAAGTTTGTTACACAATTCTTTCTTTTGGAAGCAAAAAAAAAAAAAAAAAAAAAAAAAAAAAAATTGTGGACATTTGTTACGCGCAAATTTATTGGAACACCCGCATTTCAAACTTTATTTCTTTCTTTATTTTTAGTTACATATTACAAATTTACATGTTATAATACATTGCCTTTTTTTTAAATTTATTGATTTCCGGAATAAAAGAATATTTATTTTCATAGCATTACTTTTTCAATTAGATTTTTTTAATTATTTTTTTTAAGTAACATTATATTGTAATGTTTATTATCTGATATATGTTACGAGTATAACTATATAATAATAATAACTTCTCTTTTTATGCGAAAATATGCTTGGAAGTTTAAAATGGAATGCTCACAAATTGTGATCAAAATACTTTATGTATATTGCAAAGTTCAAAAAACTATTTTCTTTTTATGTATAAAGGAAAAGAAAGTAAAGAAATAAAATTACATTACTTAATGATTATATCATGAATTTCTAAAATAATAAGAAGAAGAAAAAAAAGCATAGAGTACTTCATATATAAGTAAATTAAACCCGTTAAGAATAGATTTTAAAAAAATAAATAACCATTAGAACATCCTTACCTAATTGTGTTTGTATAAGAATGAACATTGTTTAATCTAACACTTAAAGAAAAAAAAATTATATGTGAACAAATTTTGTCATGCTTTTTTTCGTGACTCTCTTCTATTAAAAATTGGATAATCTTTATAATATAAAATTATGTATAATATATCCAACAACAATAAAAATTCCTAACAAAATATGATAATCATATGGATTTTTATCACAGTTTATTATATAAAAAAGATATGCAATATATTTTTTTAGGTAGTAATTTTTTTTTATCCTTTTATCTTTTTAAAATTTATGTTTAAATTTTGTTGTACATTTTTTACTCTCTCTCTCTCTCTCTCTCTCTCTCTCTCTCTCAACCTCTCTCTAATTCTAATTATTTAACGTAGGTGTAAATTGGCAGGAAAAAAAGTCTCAAGGATGTTATCTATTTGATTACAGTAACCTTTATAATAATTTTTACGTACGTAAATAATAGAGCACCTTCATAAAAAATAAAAAATAAAATAAAATAAAAGCTCATCACTGCACCTTTTCTTCCTACTCATTTTATAATAACGCTTGTTTTCGTATAATATTTAAACACATTCGAAAATAAAAATTACATTTGACCTTTTCAAAAAGTAATTTTAAAACTTTTATTATAATTTTCAAAATGCATAATTTCAGTGTAATCTTAAACTCTCGTTATAAATAAAGTACCATATAAGGTTTTATATAAGATATAAAATGAATTTCCGGGGATTTTTATGTTTTTTTTTAAGATGTGGTATATACATGTATACTGTATTAAAACTTTATTTTTATTGTATAATACGGGATGATTTTCTCTTCTTCTTCTTCTTCTTCTTCTTCTTCTTTTTTTTTTTTTTTTTTTTTTTTTTTTTTTTTTTTTTTTTAGTTTAATACTGATATTTTACAATTTGTGTAACCTTATAAATTTGCAATATGAAGTGTTAAAAGAGTTTTATAGTACAAATAAAAAAATAAAGTGAACAGTGTGAAGTGCATGTAATGATACTTGTAAAATGATAGCAATAAAATTTTATGATCTGATTATAAAAAAACACCAATGGGCTTCAATTTCAAAATATTATGCGGTTTATATGAAATTGATATAATTTTGAAAAATATATACCACAAGAAGAATAAAATGTAAATATGTTTCTCGTTTGTAATTTAGTAATCAAATTTATTGTTGTATGAAACATAAATATCAAAAGTATCTTTCTTTAACTTATAGGTATTTTTTTGATAACCTTTGTACTCCTCACCGAGTATAGGTTCGAGCCACTGCTGGGTGTGAACGTGAAGTGTGAGAGCACAACACGTTGCACGATGCATGTTTACATGCATTCCATAACGACGCACAGCATTCGGGAGGTGCATGATTGATTGCATTGCATTGCACCGACCAGCCTGCCTAGATGTTTCCACGGTTTCTCTAGGCTGTCATGGCGAGTGCCGGGCTGTGTACTTAGGCCGTGGCTGGCCCGTGTGTGCTTTTCCATTAATTGGAAAGTCCTTACCTGTCGATAAGACAATGTCTTGACTGGGACTGTGATTGGTGTATACTGTATAGCACGACACCACAATATGGCAAGCAAAAAAAAAATATATATATATATATATTCCTCAGTAATAAATCACAAGTTGAGACTCTTTTGAATAGTGAGTGGAACGTTGCAAAGCATTGCGCTTTTTGTGATTAAAGATATCACCAAAATGTTAGGGCCTTAAAGAATAGACCAGAAGAAAACATTTAAGCATTTATTAAAAAAAAAAAAAAAAAAAATGATAGGACTTACATTAAATAACTTTAGTTTGTCTCAAAAACCAACTGTAGCTCCGTAGCAGTGATCAGAAAATTTCAATTTATGCAACCAGCACAACATGTATTTTTTTAATATTATTATTATTTTTTTTCATGTTTGACATGTTTCTGACGTCAGAAACATGAAGTCACGCAAATTGCATACTTTACAGTTTTTTCACACACTCTTGTGGGGCCACATTTATATTCTGGTAAAAATTGTCATCAGTTTTGAAGATCCCATTTCATGTTTATTCATTAAAAAACACATGCTGTTTTATGTGGTCCATGGCTTTAACTATATAGTACACTTTTATCAATCGTGCATTATGAAGATTTCACATGTACGAAGTTCAATGTTTTACGAACATGCACAGACAATGATTAAAAAAAAAAATGCATTGCTAGGATCATACTCACGAAAATAGTAATAATAATAAAGTGAAGAATTGTATGTTATATAGAATATGTTGACTCAACTGTATAATTTTTATTAAAGTTAATTTTTACCACTAAAGAAGTAAACCTCTACTTCAAAATTACCCTGTTGTAACTCATGAATCGGCCTATAACAACGTAGTATTTTGATCTAAAAGTGAGATAAATATGTTGTACAACATAATTTATGAAATTTATTTTTTACCGTGCACTGAATTTCACATATATACACGATGATTTTTAAGTAACGTATATAATGCTTAATATAAATATATAGTATTTCCAAAAGGCAAAATTCAGTATTTTTTTTTCTAACGGTGTCTGTACTGTACTCAAGTTTTTATAAAAATGTCTTCACGTTTCTTTTTTTTTTTTTTTTTTTTTTTCCTTATAAAAAGTTGTAAAAAAAATTAGTATTATACACTCATTTCAATACTTAAGATGCATTTTATTATATGGAAGGGAAAAAATACACGGGATGCGTGTGTGACAACACTTATAAAGCTGCCTGCTTTAGTGATAAGGTTTCTAGTTTTCATCTTATTATATTAGCCACAGAAAAGCTAATTTTAATTTCAAATAAAACAGCAAACTGCTTGAAAATTCTTTCAATGGAGCTTATCGGTTTAGCGCGCGGGGAGACGCGGGGAAAGCCAAGAGTCCCCTAATTTAAATGTTACGCTTATGGGGAAAAACACATTTTTTGCAATTTTTGAGAAAACTACTCCTCCGATTTTGGAAAAATTTAAATAAGAAATACCAGACATACTTTTACGTGTTTTAAACCATAGAAATCTTTTTTAAAAAAATTTAAACCGATATATATACTCCATAAAGTACTACTTTGATTTAGTACTTTTAAAATAAAAAGTTTTTGAGTAAAAGATAATATCTAAAACTTTGAAATGACAACAAAATACAATAAAAAATTAAAGAAAATTAAAATAAGCATTGACCTTAAACCTCTGTTCTGTAATAATTGTCATAAAAAAATACTTAAAAGTATCACGGAATAAAATCTCAAGAATTATAAGCACAAAAAAAAAAAAAAAAAAAAAAAAAAAAAAATGCAAACATGAGAGGAGAATGAAAAAAATTTCAGTTACAGATATAAATCAAATGACCCTAAAAATTTAAAAAAATCATCTACATAAAAAAAAAGTATAACAAACGATCACATGAGAAATGAAGTTGTAACTTACAATACTGAAAGCTATATTATCTGAAAGCGTGTGACAAAGAAGCTGAAAAACCCACGTACATAATATATGAAGTAACTTAATTTTTTATCTCTATTACTTAACACTTGTTACTCTAAATGACTGTTTAAATTTATTATGTTTGTATAACATAATGTCATTGTTTATTTTTTCTAAATATTATATATACTATACAGTATATAAATAAATTATATATTTTTGCATTATTACACATTAATTTCTACTCTTTTTTTTTTTTTTTTTTTTTTTTTTTCATTATTTAATTTATATTTTATTAATATAAAATTAAATAGGTGAACTTATAAAATATAAAAAATTGCATTTATTTTCGCTTTGTCATATATAATTAAAAATTCATTATTAATTACTTAATTATAATAATGTGTTATTAATGAAGCTTAACTATTATAGTGAAATATTCAGGCTTTGTATAATACGTAAGATTCGGAACTTTGACCATTGAAAGTTAAAAATATAAACAAACTATTTTAATTTGTAGCATGAATAATGTTAAAAGCAACGTTAAGAAATTAATAATGCGTATTTAAATAATATTTCATGCTATAGGGTGTATGCGGATGACGTCATATTTATTGCGCTTTGAGGCCATACTGGAGTAGTGCATAACATTGCTCAGCATAGGACAAACTTCATTTAAGCCAATTTTCTTTGGGAAATCGTTTAATTTTTTGTTATCGCTATTTTTCTCACATACTTGAGATACTAATTCAACATATTTACAACATCAATGCTCTCAAAAATATTGCATAGTGTTTTTAAACTGGCAAAATGATTTTTTTCCCTATGTCACCCATGTTATTGAGTTATCCAAAATGGCGTCGACTTTAACATGAATGCATAGACCCTATATTAAGGGCAGCAATCGTTTAATTCTGCTCCGAAAATATAGTAATATTAAAAAAAAAAAAAAAAAAGTTTTTTCTTTCTTTTTGTATAATAATATAGAAATACGTACATATACAACAACACAGAAAAATAAATGGAATGTATAAGACTAATAAAAAATAAAAGTTCTTTTATGATGATGACAATATATTTTTTGGTCATTTTAATGATGGGAGACGGGGGAATGTAACCCACGCATTATTCTAAATAAATTTATAAAATATGTGAATTCATAATTATATGATGCGTATAACAATTGAGATATTAACATAGCTATTACTTCACAACAATATGATAACAATAGACAAAAAAAATAAACATTCCACACAGCAATAATTTTGAAAAAAAAAAAAAAAAAAAAAAACGTGACTGGAAACCTAGAAAATATGATCTAGCCTTCACCTTCAAAAGATAGAAAATTATCTAGGTAAGAAGAAAATCGTTGAAATATAGTTTAAGAATTTTATATCCTTGTATATTAAAGTTATAATTTATTTTGCATATAAATTACAAAATTATGAAAAAAATAATATGAGAATGTAGATTATGACATCATGATAATAATGTGATGTATTTTTATTTTCTTTAAAATTAGCATGTGTAATAATAATAATATATATGTAATTATAACTATATTCACACTTACAAACTGAAAAAAAAAATGTTGAAAATAGCAGTATACTATTTATCAAAAATACACGATTTTAATTTAAAATTTGCCAATCAAATTTTCAAGTTTTTTTTTTTTAAAGAAAATATATAACATTAAAATTAATTTAAATATAATTATTTTTAGAATTACAAAATTTAATATTTTGCTCTTTCATTAGAAACCTTTAAAAATTAAATTTAAGTTTATTACTATGTTAATAAAAGAAAATGCGTCTGAAAGTGTCGCACTTGCGGGAAAGAAAGAATTTTTTAATAACTTTCGGTAAGTTACGTTTTATTCTTTCTTTTTCTTTGCAAAGTGATATGTATACATATTTTTTTAAGCATACCTCAAAACATTACCAAGAAAAATTCGGGAGGCACTATGAGAATTTTTTAATTATATATTTTTGAAATTTTAATTCCATAAAGTGCCATGTGAATTTCATTATTATTATTTATTTTCTCATGTCTGATGACCATGAGTCCTGATATTTTATCAGTAGTAGTTTTTACACAGAGTTCTAGTAATAGTTACTAACATTGTCTTTTAATTGTAATTAAAAAAAAAAAAGGTCTACAGGAGATCAATTTTTAATTTCACGATACACGTACGCCTTTTAATTACCATTATTAAAACATTCCTATAATTTTAAATACAAAACTAATGAAAAGATATGACAAATTTTGTAACTTGATTTTCAATTTCCAAAAATTGCACGAAAAAGAATAAATTGTGTATTTTTTGCTACATTTATGTCATTATATCATAAATATTACTAAATTATAAAATATAAACATGAATAAAAAAACATAATATTTATGTTTTAAGTTAAAACATATAGTTAATATAAAGTATAACATAATTGTTGCTATATTAGATAAACATAAACAAGTATGCTGTTCAGCATAATGTATGACGTATACTCGTATAGCATAAATTATGTTGTACTGGATGAACAAACTGTTGCAGCCATGATTATTACGTTTTTTTTTTTTTTTTTTTTTTTTTTTGCTTGCCATAGAGTGTTATCGTGCTATACACCAATCCCAGTCAAGACATTGTCTTATCGACAGGTTAGGACTTTCCAATTAATGGAAAAGCACACACGGGCCGGCCATGTGTTTTTGTCCATGAGCTTCAAGAAAACGAAAATATCGCTCAATTAAGGGAGTAGGGTACCGACGTCGGCCATTAGACCCAAACTTTTATCGTCAAAAAAAATCTGAAATTTTGAACAATGATACTTCAGCTGAAGATAATTTCAAATATATAAAAATTTTGAGAGGTAACGGTGCAAATTAATGTTATATGATTTTTTTGACGTTTTAACGCCCAATGTTGATTTCAATATTTTTTTTCTTCTTTTTTTCAGGACGGTCAAACATCTTGAAATTTTTATCACTGCTAGGTGTGACCCTTATAGCTACACAATGACACTAATTTAGACTCAAAACACTTTCTTGTTTTTTAGATATATAAGGTTGGTACCCCACTCCCTTAAAGAATATTTCTAGGATATTGCTTTTAATGGTTTTCTTTTATATTATTACACGAATAAAAAATAATATACGTAACTTATGCTGCACATATATGTCGTTATAACACTAACATTAACATTGCTATTTTGTATTTTAGCATAAATAGTAATGCTGCCATAGTTAAGTTATAATTTCATATTGTTGAAATTATATTTTAGTACTATGTTGCTGAAATTAAACTAGCATAATCAAACGTATTTAATTTTGTCCTTGTTGTAAAAAAATAAATAAATTACTATGCATTATACTTCTCCCAAAGACTTCTATTTGACTTGTTATTTGCAATCCATATTGCAAACTTCTAATCGTATTGCTAACCTAAATATTAATTCCAAAAGAAGATGTAAATTTACATAAGTTCTTTTTTATTTATTGGCTATATAACACAAACAAAAGCAAATTTTATTAGCTACTAATAATGATTATTATAGCACAGTAAAATCTATTGCTTCGAGGCGAGAAAACAACAACTAAAAGTTAAGTCCATCTTCTAAACGGACGTTTACTTTTCATCGACCTAAACACGCGATACAAATATATAATTTATTTTTATGTGCGTCATCATTCTGCATGTACGAGTATTTCATAAGCTCTCTTTGAATTAGTTATTTTTCATGGAAAAGAAGAATTCTAATTGAAAAATATATGTGTATATAAATATATATGTAAACACGTAATTATATTATATATATATTATATATATATATATATATATATATATATATATATATATATATATATATATATATATATATATACATACATATATATATATATATATATATATATATATATATATATATATATATATATATATATATATATATATATATATATATATATATATATATATATATATATATATATACACACACACACACACACACACACACACACACACACACAGAAAAATCAATGATTTCAATCAATTATTTAAATAAGAAATTATCTTTTTTTTCTCTGAGAATTCCCATGATAATTTTTCTGTGTTTTACTTTCTTTTCTTAAAATAATTTTACATACACTTATATGAAAAAAATTTAATAAGTAAGAAATTGCAATTTTCTGTATCAAACTATTTTTGAAAAACACTACACTGAAAAAAAAATAGAGACGTGATATTTACGTAAAAGCAATTGCATTTTCAAGCAATTTATAACAACTAAATTTATGCTTCAATGCATAATAACTTTGTTGTAATGAAATAATGAAATTTTGTTAATATAAACCATAATTTTGAGTCGAATATAAATATTGTTTAAAGGAAAGTGGAAAACAATGTAAATAGATGACTTATTAGTTATACCAAAGAGAATACCATTATTCAATTTTCTAACTATGGGGTGTCATCATTTAAAATTTTAAATTATGTAGTTGAAAAATTAAGGCTCATGCAATGTTAATATCATAACATCGACCTTCTCGTCCTTGCTTTAATGGTGATATATATAACTGATGGAATAAACTTTAAAAGAAAATTATATTTGATAGTTCTTCACGGCTTGCATTTAATATTTTTTTACTGTTGCAAACTTATAGTGATCAAACTTAATGCTTTCTTACGCAGGAAAAAAAAAATTAATCACTCGTAAGTTTGCAACAATAAAAAAAATCTTCTTAAAAAGTTGATCCTAATCTAGAAATTATGAATCTCTGATCCATTCCCCTTAAAAACACGCGTGAGCATAGGAAAAGAAATTATTCCATATTTTACTGCAATTAACATAATGCATATTATAAATAATATTAAAATGTGAAATAGCCCTTAAATATATCTTATATAGTGTAGAGCATATTTAATATAGAGTTAAATTCAGAGATCCTATGCCTGATTTCGCCCAATAAAAAGCAATTAATTATTATTGTAAGTGTTTATCCGCATGACGTCATACTGGATGCGCTTCGACGCCATACATGATCAATTATCAACAGTGCTCAACTAATTAAAAAGATTGTTTTTGGCTATTTTCTTTAGGAAATCGAATAATTTTTTGTTATCATTATTTTTCTCAACTATACTTGAGATACTTATTTAACCTGTTTACAGCATCAATGCTCTCAAAAATATTGCTTATAGTATTGTTAAACTACCAAAATGAGTCATTTCCCTATGCAGCTCATGAATTGAGTACTCCAACATGGCGTCGACTTTAACATGAATGCATACACCCTATAGCATAGTATACGTAGATAATATAACTACAGTGCAGCATCAATTCTATAATTTAGTTTTTCCTTTTTTTTTTTTTTTCTTTTTTTTAAGAGGTATAGTCTTCGCTAACTTATACATACATAAAATTTAAATAAAATAGATAAAATTATAAACCACAATTTACTCATCTCATGTATAAAATGTATAATCATAAAATAACTGACCTTTTCCATACACATACATATATATAATATTAATAGAAAATTAGTAGAAAACAATGATAATAACAACTGTATATAATTTAAAATTAAATAGGTCATATTATTATATTCATATAACGCACCTGTATAGCATTTTCACGCAAAATTCGATATACGTTGTTTTAAATATATTATCATAAAAAATAAATCTTCTGCCTCAAGGTTCAATTTATTAGATGATGTAATAATAGCCTTGTTTACTAATTATATTTTTTAATGTACTATAATACGCGATTAGAATATATAAAAAATATTGTTTATTATTTTTGCATTATTGATGAATGATTGTTTAAATAAATATGCAAAATAAAGTAATTTAATATTATACAATTACTTTGATGACTGATAAAGGAGTGTTCTGTATACTACATTATAAGAAATATTATAATATTTATAATATATGAATTTTATAAGAAGAATGAGAAACCATGAGGATTTTTTATAAGTTATGCACAAAAAAAAAAAAAAAAAAAAAAAAAAGACTATACCATTTACTAAAACTATATTCTTCGTAATAATTTCGTTCTATAAGTTTGTTTTTCAAATTTATTCATTCATTATACATGTTCTATTATTGTTATTAGTTGAATATAGTACTAAAGTGTTTATTTTAATAGAAGATTTAGAGGATAGTTTTGAGGTACAGATTTAAATTTTTAAATTCAAAATCAAATATATATTTATTCATTTCTTTCATCCCACAATTACAATATACATATTATTCATATCAGATTAGATTATTGTATCAGTTGATACAATTAGAAATGATAGTCAATAAATTTGGCTCTGTTCATGTTTCTCGCTGTTATATTTCAAATTTTTATACTTATTGCATTAATTAATTTCATTTATACACAATGTTAAGTTCGAAAAAATTTAAAATTGTACTATAGTTTTAAATAATTTCATGACTTAAAGAAGGGAAACAAAAATGTTGCCAATGTAAGAAACCAAAAGTAACATACTATAAAACACTTGTATGCATGGTTTGATTATAAAAAAAAAAAAAAAAAAATCAGCATTTTTTTAATGTTTCCAGCTGCGGTATTATTTTCTATTAAAAATAAAATGCTAAAATTATGGTCTCGCAATAGTAATAGATAAGATATTAGAGAATCATTCACTTTCACTGCACAACTTGTGGTTAGTTAGCAAGTTCCACCGGTAAGCACCATTGAAGAAGGTGCATCAATACCCCATCAAATAAAAATATTAGTGTCCCATGTCATGTCACAATTCCGTACGTTTTGCTGTAACATGTAGTTTATTTATGAATTTGTGTGTTTCACATAAAGATTTTATTTATTATTATTTCTTTTTGTGCAGAGCAAATTATAATTGATAAAAAATAGATCATAATTAATGCAAATGGAAAAAGCCCACGATATTATATATAAAAAAAAGTTATAGAAATATCATTAACACATAATTCAATTTGAAAACTATAAAATTGTTCCGCAATGTCATAATAACATAGATATTAGAAATTCATTATAAAAATATCATAATATTCAATGATAAAATAATATTATTACTATACTTTATTCCAATGTTACAGACGCACCTGTTCTTTTAAACACATCTAAACAAAGTAAAAAAAAAAAAAAAAATAGTAGCCTTCAGTTTTGCAAGATGTTTTACTTTTAATCAGAACTCTTCTTCGCTAAAAATTTTGAGGTCACAACTGAGTACTATACAATCATCATTTCAAAATGAAGAAAGCTTTGAATTTTCTTAACAATATTGCAGGAATATATATATATATATATATATATATATATATATATATATATATATATATATATATATATATATATATATATATATATATATATATATATACATATATATATATATATATATATATATATATATATATATATATATATATATATATATATATATATAATATATTATGTGCTAAATTTTTTAACGGGATAAAACTGCAAATTTATTTTAATAAACTAAAACTAAATTTATGGACTAATTTAATCATTCATTCATTCATTCATTCATTCATTCATTCATTCATTCATTCATTCATTCATTCATTCATTCATTCATTCATTCATTCATTCATTCATTCATTCATTCATTCATTCATTCATTCATTCATTCATTCATTCATTCATTCATTCATTCATTCATTCATTCATTCATTCATTCATTCATTCATTTAATTTCTTTATAATATAAGATAAATACAACGAAGAAAGAAATTTATATTCAGTGGATACCTAATTTACATAATATTGTGAACACTATATCAAACTATAATGATGTGTTTCGCTTCCTTATAACGTTATGTAACACATCCTTAATTTAACACCTCAAAATAGCAATAAAAATAATTTATATACCATGAAAATTTTCATTTAAGTTAAACGAGTTATTAATTACTTTAAAATCGTTTGTCATATATTTATAAAGAAACGGGTGTAATTAAATTTTATTGTCGAAAAAAAAAATACTGGTTTAACAAAATCAGCATTTTTGTAATTTTTAATTTTTGATTGTATCTAGCAATAAATTGCAATGGAACAAGATAATCTCTCTCTCTCTCTCTCTCTCTCTCTCTCTCTCTCTCTCTCTCTCTCTCTCTCTCTCTCTCTCTCTCTCTCTCTCTCTCTCTCTCTCTCTCTCTCTCTCAGTCTAAAAATATAACCAAACTTTTCTGCCAACAAGACACAACATCAACCAATCACTATATGAAAAAAAAAATTTAATAAAAAAATTGCTTTATGACACACGCACAAAATGAAAGCTTAAAAAAATTTAAAATTTAATTAGCATTTTTTCCTATTTTATAATATTTATTTCCTTAAAAAATATATATTTTACACATGTATGAATATTTTTGCCCTTTAGCTAAACTAAAATACTAAACATAAAAACTAAGAAATAAAAGCAATGTATCATAAGTATAAAACGTACAGTACTTTCTTCAATAAAATTATTTCATAATCTTTATTTATATATTATAAAATAAAATTGTAAATTTTATTTACCATATAAGATTTTTATCAATAATATTATTTTCTAATAGATTTTTTATTTTAAACACTGGTTAAACAGGAAAAAAAAATTCTACAATAACTAAATGAAATGTTTCTGATCGTGTGTGGTATATATTGCTAACAAACAAGTTCCTATAAGATTTTTTGTTATCTAAAAAATCTCAATTATAATATTGATTTTTTTGTTTTTTTTTTGTTTTTTTTTTTTTTTTTTAAGCATTTTGGATCTAGAAGAATATTTTTTATTGTTAACCCTGCAAAAGGCGATAGGAATCACCTGCCAATTCATGTTATAATTTACATTATAGTTGTTTTATCAATAGGATGACGTGTGTGTGTGTGTGTGTGTTTTGTGTATTCACTTTAAAAAATATACATTGAAAATAAACCGTAAAGTTGTTTTTAAAAATTCGAAAAAATCACGCTGTAATGATGTAATGCAATATTTACTTTTGCCATAGAAAGAGCTGTCATGTCCTCACAACGCCTTGATAAAGTTATTATTATTGAGAGTTTGTATTTTAATGCCTATTTTACACGAGGAGTTTTAATGAAAGGTTTTGGCTTTCGTGTTACACCGTGTTATATAAGCATTAAACTGACATTGAAAAAGAATTCGGCTCGACCGGGACTCGAACCCGGATCTTTGGTTTCCCAGACCACGCAGTGTTATATAACACGCACGGAAAAAATTATCTAAAGAGTTACTATTTAGACTTTTTTTATAATAAATTCGTTAGATACAAACTAATTTTTTTAGAATCTAAAGAGTCAACTATTTACCGCTAAAGAAATTACGTTTAAACTAACGAATTATTCTTTAAACTTTTTTCAAAAAAGTTATTGGTTTGTACTAAAGAGTTATTCATTCATATGTATCTGAATAGTTTCTTAAATTTATGTTTTCCGTGCGGTGTAACACGAAAGCCAGACCCTTTCGTTTATTATTATTATGGTATTTTTTACCACTGACTCTCAAATGACATAAAAAAGTAGAACATTTGAATTTAAGAGGAACAATTCCTTCTATAAATAACCCTTACTATATGTCAATCAATAAGCAACAAAGTTCATCATATTTTTAAGTATAATTTCATTGTGATTTCTGATTGATAAAAAATGAGCACTTTCAACTATATATATATATATATATATATATATATATATATATATATATATATATATATATATATATATATATATATATATATAATATTATAGAATCTTTAACTCTAAAGTATTATACTGTATTATAGATGAATAAATTTATTCATGATAATGGAAATTGCGATTGAAGCAAAAAGTAAGTATGCAAATTACCTATACAAATATACGTGAATGCAATATAGTTCATTAAAAAAAAGTCTATTGTTTTCAAAAAATGATGTCATAGATTTCTAAAATAAATTTAACAACAATTAATAAACATTAGTCAAACTTATCAATTTCATCTACGTTTAAATGTTTTTCCCTCTATATAAAATATCATTTAAATTTGTAATATTGTATTGTATGTCAGTTTTGTTTCATAATCAAACACAAAATTATCATTTTTATTTTAATATTTCTCGACACTTTTATAAAATATAATTTCTGTAATTACTAAAACTAAATTGTATAAATAATTGGATTACAAAATATTGTCATGAATTTAAAATAAATAAAACTTACTACCGTGTGAATGAAGTACAATAATGGGACGCTAATTTCAGTATGGTTTTGAAATTGAAAAGATGATATTTTTAAGCTAAAAACAAAAAAAAAAAAACAAAAAAAAAAATGCAAAGACTCTACTACAAAGATTACGCTACTTTTAGATAGCACCTGTTGCATATTTAACTAATCTTATCTAATCTGTTTCCGTCACTCGGGAAGTGACTGTGGTCAGTCTGGTCCATAAATAAATAAGAAGTTACCCCGGTATTCACCTGGAATGACGAAAGTATACCACAGAAATCGGGCAGCCGACGAGAGCTTCTTAAATTTAATGAAACAACTCCGAACTATAAAAAATTCATAGCTTCAAAAGTCCACTCTCCTTCCAAATTTACTAAGACTTAATTTAAACAATTAAATAATTATCTCGCAGATTAAAACTTTAAATATTTTTTGTTTCAACTTTATAATATATATATTTTTTTGTATTTTTAAAAGTTGATATCTTTTCTTACTCATATAAATTATAAAGAATTAAAATACTAAAACAAATAAAAAAACGTTTGTTGTACTTTCTATTATAGTCTCGCTATATATGTATACATAAAAAGAAACAAACATTCCACTTTTCCTCTAAAAATAATTTAAATTCTTGACCTTAACATTGCATTGTTAAAACAAAATAAGTCAAATGTCATTCTAAAAATAATATTAAAAAAAAAAAAAATCTTACAACATAACTATAAAACAATTTAAATCCTAAAGATTTTTATTCTCTCTTTGACACTGCGAAGACGTCTCAATTTTGAAGTGTCTCTACTTCAGTTTGAAGTGATATTGTGTAACAATACAATAAGCGTACAAGGTGTGAAAAAATTATGTTGTTAAAATAATAAAAACATATTTCAGCTGCTGCTGCTGCTGCTGCCGCTGCTGCTTTTTGCTTTTTTTTTTTTTTTTTTTTGACATCTTATAAAGATATTAGAAAATGTATAAAATATTTAATTTTTTAAATTTGTAAATAATTCTTTTCATATAAATGAATAAATTTATATGTATTAATTTTTTTCAATGCTTTTTTTTTTTTTTTTTTTTTTTTTTTTTTTTTTATTTAGTAAGTTCTTTCACGGTAAATTAACAGTTCAGATAAAATTAAAAAAAAAAGTAGCTAAAATCCTGCTATATTTTTTAGTTTTATTGATGTTTTCATGGATTCCAGAACTTTCATGTTATAATTAATTAATAATAAAGTTGAAAAAAAAAAAGGAGTATTTTCGCTTCAGTTTGAACTATCGCAATTTAACGCCTATCAATTATGCAATTCCTTTATTATTGTTATTATCATTTATTTGCAATGACTAGCATTGTTTAAACGTACCACATTATAATCAAAAGTTAGAAAACAACCAAGTTTATGCATATCGTTAAATAATCTCGATGCATATGACATAATAAATAAAAAGTAACAATTTTTGCATAATAAATGCATCACCAATCCCATTATAACTACACGTAACATGCATGCAAACATATATAAAATGTAAGCTAAATATGCAACTAGAATAATAAATAATAAAATTAATGACACACGCTACGTACAACATGTTCAGAGAAATCACAATTATCCATCATAAATTTTAATAGACAATTATATAGTATGTTTTATTATATAGAACACAATTTTATATTATAGAAAATTAATGTAGAATCTAGACACAAGTAAATAGGGAGTGCAGGGGGGGGGGGCATAATTTTTAAATTCAAAACACACACAATAAGTTATATGCAGTTTGAGCTATACACCTCGATAAAAATGTAAATTAATTAATTCTTTTATTAAGTGTACAACCAAATACATTATTATTATTATTTGATTTGATGATATGGGGGACAATGGGCTTATACTGAAGCCAAGGTGCACGCACCCTACTACCCAAAACTTCATGATTATTTTGCTTGGGAGGCGCGTTAATAGCTATTTGAGCACTATGCCCTGACCATACCTCTATCGGGGTGACGTCCTCTCCAGGCAAATTTAGATTAATCATTTTATAGAATATAAAATGCACTATGGCATCAAATATGATGTTTGAATTTTAAATAGGTTGTGCAGTATATTAAATTTGTAGTTATTCAAGACAAAAAAAAAAAAAAAAAAAAAAAAAAACTGCAAGCATATTGAAAATTGAACGATTATTATACAATGTATTTTATACACTTCTTTTATTTAATATATCTACAAAGCATAAATCTTTCTACATTGAAGACATAACATATATAGAGAAAGTATTACAATAGCGCATCTTTATGTATATATTTAAAAAAGTGCAATACCATTAACCATTATAATATACATTTCTATTTACAGATCTATTATTTTATTTTATTTTTACTTAGTCTTTGAACTTTGATCTGAAAGTCGTGAACTACAAGAGAATTATTTTTTTTAGTGTAGGTGGTGATGAAAAAAAAATATATATGAGGATACTTCGTGCAAAAAAAAAAAAAAAAAAAAAAAAAAAAAGTACAGTACAGTAGTACAGTACTTGTACGAGTATAACATGTATGTCATATATGGATATATAATATTATCATAAACACTTTCAACCCTAATCTTATTAAATTCAAAAATATTTATATTATTTTGCATTTATTTACTTTCTAAAGTAAAATATATATTTTTTATTTTCATTATATTATAAATTTATTATGTTTATGTAAAAAAGGGAAATTGAAATTTAAATAAAAAATATATAATATGTACCATTGATATTTTTCACTTTTTAAGTTTGGTATCTATTATTATGATCTAAATTATTGTAGAAATAGAATTAGAGTGTTTACCGTGTGTAAAATTTTTTAGTGTTTCAAAATAATAATGTATAACTATGATTTTTTTTTTTCAATTTAACATTTTAATATTAGGTTTTTATTGAAATTGTTGGAAAGTCTTGCATGGTGTCGAATGGTTTGTGCCTTGCATAAAATATCAGTTTTATAATCTCTCTCTCTCTCTCTCTCTCTCTCTCTCTCTCTCTCTCTCTCTCTCTCTCTCTCTCTCTCTCTCTCTCTCCAAGTCTCTATTATTTCACAATGTTCTTAAAAAAATAATAAAAATTTTGTACCCCTATCTTTACTCCCAAAAGTATTTCCGAGTTTTTGTTTTTAAAACAAATCTTTTTCAAGCTTCTAAAGGCTGTAAACAATGTACTGAACAATACTATTTTTATATAATATATATATATATATATATATATATATATATATATATATATATATTTATTTATATATATTTTTTACGTAGTGATTTTTTTATGCTTACGGATAAGAACTCTAAATATTCGTAAATTATTTAGGGAGTTAACCAGCATAAAAAACTTTATATCACGAGTTATATAGCTGCTTTATCCCCTCATAAGACAGCATGTTAAATTAAAACAAGAACAATACGTCGTCTGCTAGCATAGTGTTACTATTGTTGGACTCTTTCAGTTTGTCTTGACTAAAACCATTTTTTTTTTTTTCAAATCTTTTATTCCTAGTGCACATGAATTTTTTATTGAATTTAATTTCCTAATCTAATACATTGAGTGTGTTTTCTTACAAAACCCCCTTTTGCAAGTCTTCCGCTAAAAAATATATAAATACAATGGAAAAAGTTATTTTCAAAATTTCGAAGTCAAAAATTTTGAGAAATAAAATTCGTAGTTCTACGCAGATCCTGCATAACGTTCTATGCAACCTTGTCCTATTTTATTCTGGATATTTTTAAATTGATCAAATTTTATTGATAATGAAGTTAAAAACTTTGATGGTTCATTGTTCTTCACCTTAAATATTTAATAAATTGTTATTTTATTTTTATATGTATTTGATTTTTATCAGGAATTTTTATATACTTGCTTAATCTTAGAAAAAAAATATATTGCAAAAATTAATAAGACGTCAGCATAAAAAGCAATAATAAGTTTTTAGTTAATATATATAAACGTCTTCCTTTCAGTTGAGGCCAAAATAGATTGACTACCGAATTAAATTTATTAGACATTTGTGCAACCACAAGTGGATGCAAAAAAAAAAAAAAAAAAAAAAAAAAAAAATCATGATTAGATATCAAATGATAATATTACTCACAGTAATACTCATTGATGATTAATACAATTATTAAGAAAAAAAATTTGACACAAATTTAATAAAAATAAATGATAGAACAAAGAGTGGAATTTAAATGAGAAACATTGGAGCATATCGGTTTAGCGCGGGGGGAGACTTGGGAAAGGGACCCCAATGTTTGGGAAAACTACTCGACCGATTTCAGAGAAATTTAAATGAGAAATACTAGACGTGTTTCAAGCCATAGAAAAATTTAAAGAATTTTTGAAACCAATAGCCTCCATCGACCCAGCTCGATTGAACTATTTGTACATAGTGTACATATGTTTTATGTTTTTAAGACGTGTTAATAAAATTTATAATGCTAACTACGTCACTTATAAATTAGTGTTTCATAAAATTAAAGCTATTTCATCAAGTTTTCTTTTTTTCCAAATATATTGCACGCTATTACTTAATAAAAGAGAATTCAGTAGCATATTCGGGCACCATTATGGCCTCCGCACGCAATGTATGATTTTTAACAGTGATGACGTGTAATCATTAAGATACGGTGCAGAAAACGGTAATAAACCTTTTTAATTTTCTATCCTTTAACATTTTGAGACCATCCTTTGTGCAATTTTTGAAGGGAGAGGAGGGTATATAGTATTGTTTCTGATCAGTTAGAATTCAGAACGCAAAAATATTAATTACGCATATTTGTACATATTATTAGCAAATTAAGGAATAATAATAATAAAATGCAACAGTAAAAAGCATTGTACGAAACATCTGATTGGCAGAAAAATGTTAGTGAGGAGTTGTCGCAATAAAAGATTATAATATTATATTGTCTGTAAATTTTTTTTTTTTTTTTTTTTTTTTTTTGTAACAACTCTCTATGTAGATATGAAATTATTAAGTTACTTAAACTTTTTAGTGTGCATAAAATCCTAAGAATTCGCATGTACAAAGTACTACTTTTTATTATGAATAATATAATGAAGCGATGGAATTGAATAGCACGCCAAAAAAAATTACTTATGTTTTTTTTTTATTACTTATTATATTATATAAAAAGAATGACTAATTTTCACATTTAATATTTTTTCCTCACTTTCCTTTATATACATACACATACTAAAAATATAAGAATGTTACTGTGTGTGTATGAAGGTAATTTATTCGTACGCGTGTCTCATGTATTTTAGCACGAGCTATAGACGCGACAAGACGGCGACATGACCGGCCAAGATCTTTGCCATCCACCGGTAATTTGAACTCTAAAAGCCTCGGGATATAGACGCGTGAATATTTTCGCAGTGGGAGACTGGGAAATTAGCAGTAGCCTTTACATTTTTCTTATATTTGCATATTATCTAAATCTCTACCGGCAGATGTTTTTATCGCACTCACAACGGAAGTGCTCCTTTTTTTTTCTTTTTTTTCCTACGACACTTCATTTATTAATAAAAATATAAAATTTGACCGCTAATTATATGGCAATTTTTTTTTCAATCACTACAAGCCTATAGGAAAGGTAAGTATATTATACATCTTATTCTAACAAAAATAAAATCTTAATAATAATTATGCTAGCTTACTTGTTAGTGCAGTAACATATGTATAACAACATAATTTATGCTATATTTTATAGGGATATTTTATACATATAGCATAAAAGTTATGATGATCAGCACTGCAATTACTTATGTTATCCAAATATAGCAACATTTGTACTCTAATATAAAGCTAATATTCAGTGCAACATAAATTATTTCTTTTTTAAAATCCATGTATGAATAGTAAAAAGAAAATATCTATCGGTATAGGGTCTATGCATTCATATTAAAGTCGACGCCATGTTGGATAACTCAATAACATGGGTGGCATAGGAAAATAAATCATTTTGCCATTTTAAAACTACTATGCAATATTTTTGAGAGCTTTGATGCTCTAAATATGTTGAATTAGTATCTCAAGTATGTGAGAAAAATAACAATAACAAAAAAATTAACCAATTTCCCAACGAAAATTGGCTTAAATGAAGTTTTTCCTATGCTGAGTAATGTTATGTACTACTCCAGTATGGCCTCCAAGCGCAATAAATATGACGTCATCCGCATACACCCTATAGATTTTGAACGAAAGATTGCATTGAAAAGGAGTAAAATTAAAGAGAACTTGTTTAAAAAAACAAACAAAAAACTATCAAGCAATAAAAATGAGCATACTCGTATTTTTACTTCAAAAACAGTCTGTTTAATATAATTTCTAAATTTTTGCAAAACAAACTGAAAAAGTGAATAATGTAAGCAATCTAATATGCTAATATTGTACGATAAAAAAATGTACGGAAAAGACAGTAAAATAAATTGAATTCTTACACTATACATGAAATATTTCTAAACTGATTTATTGTACATTTTAATGTCATTTGCTATTACAATAATATCTCTTTTTAATTTGTCTCCATACCATGAGAAAAAGGCAATCTATAAGCTTACTATAAATCTGCTTAAATTGAAATACACATCATATATATTTTTGTAAGGGGAGTGTTAGGTAAGATGAGTAAAATTTTTATCGAATTTAGTCATTAAATTAAGCAATATTTTAAACTTACAATAACATATAAGTGCCATATCTCCTTATTAGTCAAATGTATAAAAAGGATATAATATGGGCGGAGACACTATATTCATTCGCACATATGACACCGCAAAGCTAAATTTCTTGTTATTCGAACTCACATAAAAAAGTAACTTTTCACCGTCATTTTCTTCTTTCTTTTTGTGATTTACCCTTTCTCTATTATATTTTATTACAAAAATATATTTACATAATGGCTTTATAAATAATAATACTTGTTTCCGACTTTTATATTTTTAGTAAAATTACAAGTAACGTACACACACATATTTTAGAATATGATTTTCTAAATATGGTTTGGATTGTTTGGTTTCAATCCCCTGTGTCAACTGCTTTCTGGTTTTTGAAACGTTATGAAAATGTTCCACTTCGAAAAAAGTATTCTTTTGGTATTAATTATGCTTTCCAACTTTAAAAAAAAAAGTGGTTACTATTTTTAATTTTTGCTCTATCGACAGATTGTCGTTACGTTTTAGAAAGAGGATGCAGAAACAAAAGTTAATTGAGGCTGTGTCATTTTTTTTCCTTCTGATATACTGCTTTCATTTTAAATTTCATATTGTAAACGATTGGTATTTTATTATATTTTCGAAATATTTTTTACCCTCACACCAGCTGGTATTGTAACTGTTTTCATACGATGTTAATGCACCATAATAATATATCATATTATACAGTTGCATATTTTATATGATAAACCATTATTTATTAATATTATTTCAAGTTGAATGGAGAATAATTATTATCTACCCCAGAAATTAAAATTATAAGATTGCTTAGATATATAATACATTATACATTTTTTAAGTCATTTTATTATTGATTGAATTATTAATTTAGTAGTTTTTGCTTTGTTTGTTTATTTGATCAAAAATATTGTAAATAAAACTTTTTCATTTAATTCAACTTTGTTTTTTAAGGGAGTAAGGTACCGACCATATGTATCTAGAAGTGTTTTGGGTCTAAATTTGGTGTCATTGTGTAGCTAAGGGTCACACCTAGCCGTGATAAAAATTTCATGATGTTTGACTGTCCCGAAAAAAAGTTTTTTTTTTTTTTTTTTTTTTTAATTTAAAAAAATCATATAAAATTAATTTGTACGGTGACCCCTCAAAATGTTTATATATTTGAAATTGTCTCAAGCTGAAGTATCATTGTGCAAAATTTCAGATTTTTTTGACGAGAAGAGTTTGAGTCTAATGGCCGACGTCGGTACCCTACTCCCTTAAGATAAAACCATATTTTGTTCTATAAAAGAAATTAAATTGAATAATTTTTAATACCAATAATTAAAACCACCTACAACAAATTAAAAGAATTAGAAATCTATATAGATACGCACACATTAAAAGCAATATTAATAAACATAATATACACACATGTTGCATCATACTTAAAATTTCTCTATACTAAAGATCACTTTAAGATAATTATTATAGTATTGTAATGTATGGACGTTTAAGTGGTCTTATATGATGAACAACTACTGTGCATTAATAATAATATATACATACACATATTATGTGAGTATGGTCCATCTTCTTAAATCAAACTCTTTTTTTTTTTTTTTTCGCTTTCACTTGAAGTTTTAATCTTTTCAAGTAGTATAGGAAGATTTTTTAAATAAAAATCCCACACTGTCAATCTATACTGCTTTCGTTCTAACTTTGTTACTCTCGTTTATTATTATTTTTTAATTAATACCAAAAGCTTTTCAGAGCGTCGTTTATACAGCAATTTTTCAAACAGTTTAAAAAGCAGTCAATAAATGTAAACTGGGTTTGTTTGATGATTTCATATTTACGTAATAAAATTACACAGAATTTTCTTTTAAAGGTGCAGAGCTTCTCAAATTTGAATATGCAGAGCAGAGCTAGCCCTGCAAGTGAAACATTGCATCTTGCACACAATATCAAAACAATGAGATGTGTAATTAAAAATTATAAAAAAAATTATAAAATATTAAAAAAATAATTAGAAAGTAAAAAAATAGTTTTATTTAAAAACCTGAAAGAAAAAAATTGTAAGAAAAAAAATTGTTTAGTTATAATATTATTTATGTAAATATATAATAATCTTTTATCTATTTCAAAGTTACAGAAATACTACTATACTTTTCTCTCTCATCTTCATAAACAAATTTCACCATCACTCTAGTTCTTCAAACACTAAAATGATTTCGTAATATTTAATAATGAAAAAAAAAAAAAAAAAAAAAAAGATTAAAGAAAGATTAAAAATAATTTTTGTGTTTTAAATTTAACATGTCAAATATGAAAAGTAATTTAAAAATCATTCCAAAAATATATATATGAATATTAATTTACTAATGTGAATTTTTATTAAAAAAAAAAAAAAAAAAAAGGAAATAAAAAATTCAAATTTTTCTACAATTTTAAAACGAATTAAAGATAGCATGATTAATAATTGTAAAAAAAAAAAAAAAAAAAAAAAAAAAAAAAAAAAAAAAAAAAAAAAAAAAAAAAAAAAGCAAACATGCGAATGATGATTTTTGTTGAAAAAAATATATATATTGGAATTCGTGTACTATACTCTACTATAATTATTAATTTGTTTTTCTTTGTCTTTTTAATGAAATGATGTACTTTTTGGTCAAGTTAATGTGTTGAGTATTTTAGAGAACAGTTTTTATGACCTGAATAATTATCATTTTTCATTTTATGTAATACAATAAAAGAAGAAAGTATTATATAACAATTATATAAAAAGAGGAAATTTTGCAACACTTTTTAAAAATTTGTGAATGAATTTTACGAATTTCATGATCTTTTAAAGCGGGAGATGTCAGAAAAAAATAAATAAAAAATTACTGTCTTTCTACTTTGAGTAGTAAAACACACAGTACAGCAGTAAGGAGTACCTTGTTAAGAAGAGAGAGAAAGGAGAGAGAGAGAGAGAGAGAGAGAGAGAGAGAGAGAGAGAGAGAGAGAGAGAGAGAAGTACAAACAAACAAACTTTTAATGAAAGAGAAGCAATTTTCATTGTAATATAATAATAAAAGATGGGGAAAAAAGAGGAAAGAAGCGTCATGTACAAAATCTGCTTTACAATAATAATTACACTCTAAACTATAAAAAGTAAAATTAGAAGCTATAACATACAAGGTCATAAAACGTGTACTTGTTATATTATTAAATTATATACAAGGTAATTACAATGAGCAAGTGTTATTTAAACTCTTTCTTTGTAAATTATTTAACTCATCTCTATATATATATTATAATACTAAACATTAATCCGTAAATAAAAAGATTAAAAATCGTGATAATCAGATTTTATATGGTATATATTTTAAATCTGATGTATCAAGGATATTTATAAGATTTAATAGCACAATTTTGCGGAGAATATTTTGTGATTTTACATCAAATTGCATTTCATCTTGTACCCAATATTTCTTCAATATAGAAAATGATTTCACTAATATTAACAAGCCTGTTATAGGGTGTATGCGGATGACGTCATATTTATTGCGCTTGGAGGAAATTGGTTAATTTTTTGTTATTGTTATATTTCTCACATACTTGAGATACTAATTAAACATATTTACAGCATCAAAGCTCTCAAAAATATTGCATAGTGGTTTTAAAATGGCAAAATGATTTATTTTCCTATGCCACCCATGTTATTGAGTTATCCAACATGGCGTCGACTTTAACATAAATGCATAGACCCTATAAGTCTCAATTGATTTGAATTCTTTTTACAAAACAATTGGTCTAAATAGGGAAATAGAATATTAAAAATTATTAAGAAGTAACGTTTTTAATTTAAAAGTAAAAATATTATCAGCAAGTTACACTTTTTTATGAACTTTAAACACTCAAACTTGAATGCAGGGTCCCTCATTTCTGTGCCCGTTGTAATTAATTTATGTAAAAAAAAATGCAAAGTAGGAGATGTTTTTTCAGTGCTAAAAAATATGACATTTATAAAAGCTTGCATTTTTTTTTTTTTTTTTTTTTTTTTTTTTTTTTTTTTTTACGCCACTTGTATTTGTTTAGCGCGCTGCTACTGGCTGATTCAATTTTTTTGGAGTTAGAAGACAAAAATAAAAAACGTAAATATTTTTTTTTTTTTTTTTTTTCATTGAAGGTAGAATGGAGAAATAAAATAATCATTCATATACGCATTATACTGAAAAATCTACACATAACTCAAGACATTTTTTTCTTCCTCTTTTTCTTATGAGTACAAAAGAAACATAAAATATCTAAATCACATTAAAATCAATTTAATTAAAATAAATCAGGAAATGTTAACAAATACTATTTTATTTTAATTTCTGATATATTTTAACAACTTGATTATAAACGTTTTAAATATACATACATAATACATATTATATCATTAATATAACCTATATATTAAATGACAAAAAAAGTCACTATAAAATAACTATTAAATCATGACTGAGACTTCAAAAAAGATTTATCTTAAAGATTCTTTACTTAATTAATTGCCTACATGTTTTAGTTTATTCCCTGTGTTTGAATGCAACGCATTACTTATCTGATGTTAACTTTTTAATAACGTCTCAAGTTTTACTTTACATCATAAAGTATCAATTTACTTCTGGATGATCATTATTAATTATATAATAAGAATGAAAGTACACAATTATCATTAATAATCTATATGAATAGAGGAATGTTTTGTAAATTTATTTTTATTCTAAATATTGTATGTGTGTACAGTAACTTTTGTGTCATTGATAGGGCGTTACCTAGTCATATAAATTGTTATTGGCAAAAAAAAAAAAAAAAAAAAAGTACGACTATGCCTCTACTTTTAATCTTTCCGGTTTAGGTGCAGCTGTTTTCTCAAAGAGAGCGAGAGAGAGAAAGAGAGAGAGAGAGAGAGAGAGAGAGAGAGAGAGAGAGAGAGAGAGAGAGAGAGAAACTAAGTTTTACAGTCCTAAAGTATAGGAATTTAGGGATCTCTATTTTCATTTTTGTAAACCATATGAAAATAAAAATCGTAATATTTATTATAGCTCAATTTCAGCAACATTTATTAACAATAACGTAATTTATGCTACAATTCATAATGACTAATGAATATACGTTGCATTGCAAAAGTAACATAATTATATTTATAGCGTAATAGCTATGTGATCTCGCATGTTTCTGTGATACCTAATTGAACAACGTGTACATCCCCAATTAAAGCAACGTTATTCCCAATACGCAAAAAAAAAAAAAAAAAAAAAAAGTTACGTAATTTGTACTACATTTAGAATAAACATTGCTAATTTGAAATTGTATCCATAATTATATAATATACTGCTTTAACATATTTATTATTATTTACCCATGTGTGTACATGTACAACTAACATTATGCTTTGCAGCATAATAATCATGCCAAAATGTTACTTAAATCGATCTGGCATATTAATAACGCATTTATTTTTCTCTGTACAGAGTACAGATTGTAAATTTAAATATAGACTGATGCACGATTTAGGGGTCAAGAGTCACGTCAAATTTTAAACCAGGACCTTATTAAAAATTTAAGGGAAAAAGTTCCATTGTTTAATATTTTCAAATATGGTAGGCTGCTTTTGTTGAAGAGAAAATCGGTGTAATAACAATTCAATAATTGCATAAGTGTAGGTACGCGCTATGGCGAAAAAAATGATAATAATAATAAAAATGGTCCTGGTATTTTTAGCAGTATTATATTTTTATTATGCATGAATTCGAACCAAAATATTCTTAATTGAATAAAATACAGATTTTTTTAAACCAAAAAAAAAAAAATTTGCAATATACAAACAAATCTTCATATTAAATTTGATTTTGAATGCATTTTATTTGAGAATCTAAAAACTTGAAAATAGAATCTGAATATTTATTTTCATTTATAATAATCTTAAAACACACTTAATACTGTAGAATAAATAATAATAAAGAACGAGACAAAATTGAAGTGAAATTGTGCCAAAAAAAAAAAAAAAAAAAAAAAGAGAAAAAAAATGAAGTAATTATAGAGTGAGATAGTGACTGTAAATTAAATCAAAAATAAAAAAAGCATTCACAATTTCGAGATCTTTTAACATTATAAAAAAAATGAAATATTTTTTTTTCCAATTTATTCCTAAGCATTAAATTGCAACATTATATTCTTACCAAATAATTGTAAATAGTTTGCTTGTTATAAAATTTTGGCCCCTTCATAATACACAAATGATACTCAATTACAATTATATCAGTCAATGGGCTTTGAAGTAACATCATTTTTCTTTTTATATTTTATGAACGCGGTACGGTCAGTATTATACGTATGTATGTAATTTTATAAATAATTGTAGTTCATATGTACAACTTAATTTAAAACAAATTTTTCAACATATAATTTCAGTATTACATCATAATGTATAGTTATATAAAATAATGATATCAAAAGTTATATAATTTATGTTATATATATATATATATATATATATATATATATATATATATATATATATATATATATATATATATATATATATATATATATATATATAATATATATATATATATATATATATATATATAAAGAAAAGTTATTGCAAAAAAGAAAAATGTGAATATATGATTTCAATAATAATATTGCTTCTTGAAAATTTTACTCGGTTCACACGGAGAAATGTTTGAATTTTTTAATAAATTGAATTCCATGAAAATCAATATATATGAGTACTTTAATATCAATGATCAATTATTTTTATATAATAATTTATTTCACTAAGAACTTATATTTGAAATGGGCGATATCTGTGGACTATAATGCAAATTAAAGCTTATAACTGGCTATAAAGTTTTAACCGATAGTTACCTATATAGAAATATGTAACCAATCAAGGAAATTGACATTGGTTGCCTTAATTTGCACTAACAATAGTTTTACTGTATATTATTTTATTTTATAAGTTGTGTTGATTGGTAGTAATAATAAAATCACCTCTGCCATTAACTTGATATTTCTAGGAAGTCTATGGGGCTTATTTGAGAAAAGTATCATATTTCAAATTTACATTAAAAATAGTCAAATTAATTTTGAGAAACCTATCCTATATTTAATATACGTACTAATAATTGAAAAAATTACTTGAAGAATATATAAAAATATCAATAATTCTGCAAAGAAAAAAATACAAGGTATAGATGTGTGGAACTCATGCTATATGTGTTTATACGTTTTAAAAATAAATAACTTTAAGATTGCAAACATTTCTGCATATTTATATTGCTATAGCATAATAAAGTATAATTATTAAAATTAAAAAGTATCAAACCTTTAGACACATCTCGTTATATCTAAAATTAACTTTTTTTTTTTTTTTTTTTGAAAAATTAAAAAGAAAGGCAAACGTTAAGTTTGACGTCTCAAAAAAAAAAAAAAAAAAAAAAAAAAAAGTTTTTTTTCCCTGCAGATAAACAATCTTTCTAATTTAACAAGTATGTTGTACGAAAGTTATATAACTAATATATATATATATATATATATATATATATATATATATATATATATATATATATATATATATATATATATATATATATATATATATATATATATATATATATATATATATATATGTTGGGTTATTAAAATTCGCTTAAGGTTAAATAATATTAGATCATCATATTTTGATATTGTCTAATTATTTTTTAATTATATAAAAGAATGTTATATCCAATAAAAATTGACACAGTTATCTAGTTTTATATAATCTATTTATTACAAATCAATTTGATGGGTATAGTTAAGAAATTGATGTTATTAGAATTAAAGTGCTAATTATTATTGGATTTTTTTTTCTTTTCTTTTTCATAGACAGGTATTGTGAAAATTCATTCGATGCGGTAACTTTTTTTTTTATTATTTTTTTTTATTATAAAGACTTTAAATTTTAGTACCTTTATTTCTTCAATTTTATTTTATTTTTGCTTTATAGATAATTGATCATTATAATTAATTAACGTTATAAAAAAAAAAGGAGATTGAATATACAGTATACACTCTGTGATCTTCATACTATAGTTAATAGTATATATCAGATCTTTAGTACACAAAATTGCGTTATATTACTCATAATTGTGCTGCATTATAGCAGGCTAGCTTGTTATAAAAAAAGGTCAAATCAATCAATAAATTATTTTTTATAACAAAAAATAAGATAGATTACGAACTAATGGAATTAATGGAGCTGACCAGTGGATTATATACTATAGCCAATCACAGTCGGTGCAGGAAAAAAAGCTGAACGTGTTATAGGATCCCCTTATTTCCTATCCTTTGTCAATGAGGAAGACTAAAAATATTTAGTGGATAATTTTATTGAATATTCTAAAAGAGGACAATGTCTTGAATTGATTGATATGCAAGTCTTTAATTTTTGAGTTCATTAGGAATTTTTAATTAATTTTTAAATATCGCGAAAGACGTCACTGTCGGCAATTTTTTTTTTCTACGCCCACATGCATAAGCTACCAACCGTGATGTTATTTTTTTATTTTCAAAAATTAATGAAAAAAAGCTAAAAAAACTAGAAATTTGCGTATCAATCGATTCAAGACAATGTCCTCTTTTAGAACAAAATAAAAATATTCCCCTAACAATTATTTTAGTCTTCCTCATTAGCAAGTATTTAGCGACACAAGTATGGACACAAGTTGCGTGTTGTAAGATAAGTAATTCTTTGACTTTTCTTTGTTTTTTTATTGCCGCGACCAGCGGCAAGCAACCAGCAATTTGAAACAAAGGGGTGACTTTAACATTAACATCAATCAAAAATTTATTTAGTTGACAATCATGAGTCATGACTCATGAGTTTCGATTTTGCATTTACAGGGAAAGTATAAAAATACACTAATTATGATTATGTTATATACACTGCCACAACAAAATATTTTGTTAGATATATCAGCCTTAATAATTTCAACAACAAAAACGTTGTCCTTAAAGAGGAATTTTATTTCTACTTTAGAGGTGAAAAGATTCTTTGCTTTACAGCATAACTTCAGTCTCTTCTTTTCATGTTAATAATTTATACAAATTTGAAGAAAAAATACAGTTGAAATATAAAATTATTTTAATTATCCCCGTTTTAAAATTTTACGTGCGATCATATAATAAGCAGTTATATGACACATACCGATCTATTAATTTATTGATTTCAATGACAACATTTTGGTCAAAGTTTTTATAAACTTAACTATAAGAAAAAGGGTAGTATTGCTGCCATTTGAATGCCATTTAATTGAAGCATTTTTCTCAAAATCTGGTTAAAGGATCATCCCGCAATACCAAATTCAAAACTTCTTTTTTTATGTGCAAATGATTGGCTTTTGCTATTGCTATAAATACTAATATGAAAATAAAAACTTAGACTCCATAAAGACCCTAATGAGTTGGATAATTTTTTCTTCATTTCCATGAGCTTATATACGTAGAATTACAATGAGTGCATGGTAAAACATACATTATAATGTATTCTCATATATCTTTGCAATCAGTAAATAAAAAAAGATAAACACATTAAAATAAATGTTAATATGAAACAATAACATTATAATAATCTTTAAAAAAAAATCGTTAAATTTAATCGTCATATGGACATTGAAAAGTATAAAAACAATAACATCAGATATTTCAATAATTTTTAAGACTGACATTAAACAAAATCGTGATGATCCCTAAAAAAAAATCAATTGACCTAGGAAATCAATATAAAAAAAGTCAATTTAATTTAAAATTCAGAAAAAAAAATCATTTTTACGGTAACCTTGCGTAATACAAAGGTCACACTAAAATCTTCATTTTTTTTTTCAATTTATTCAAAATATAATGGCAACAAAAAAATTAACTGTAGAAATATTAATGATATATAATTTACTTTTATTCATAACGCATTGTTATTATTCTTTCCAATGAGATATTTTTATAACACGTAAGCATATGAGATGATATACAATTTTATATTAAATTAAACATGCGTGTTTTTTTAAGAGCTGTGAAACTTTCAAGGTTGAAAGAAAGTTCATCCTTTTTTTGTTTTAAATCGTAATAATCTGACTGGAAGAGAGAAATAAAAAGATAAAAATGACATCAAAATTTTTTAACCTTGAAATTTTAATTATAAAAATATTATATAATATTTTTATTTCCGACTAAAACTAGAGAAAGTGAAAAAAGGGGGAAAAAATGATAATTGATTTGTGAAGTTTTTTTTTTTTTTTTTCTTACTGAAAGCTTTAACATTTGGAATTTAACCTTTTATAAGTTGATTGAACTCGTATTTTAATTATTATGTCAATAATTGGTGACAAAAACGTTTTGTTTCCCCCATTAATACCATAAACTTAACTATTCACATCAAAAATAAATATCGTTATGTATGCTGCATTATAAACAATTACTATATTATAGAGTAATACGAATAAAATACGTAATTATATTTTGCTGAACAGATTAACTATTATTATAATTATTATGTATAATTGTTATAAAATATAGTATAAATTATAATGTACTGCAAAATGTTGCTGCATTGGGCTTGGAAAATTATTATTTACTTAATTAATTCTTGTCCGTAAAAACTAATTTTATTCCAAACAGAATTACAAAGAAATGTGCTAGGTTTTACCTGCAAAAATCCTGCATTTGATTAATTGATATTTTTAAAATACATTTTTATAAGATCATATCTCATGTAATGTATTTTTAATTTCATGTTTTATTTCTTTAATAAATATTATAAGTAAAATTTTAGTAAAATTTATAATTTATTATATCAAAGCAAGTTTTGACGACTCACGGCATTCGGGAGGTGCATGATTGATGTGATTGCACTGATCTGCCTAGACATTTCCACGGTTTCTATAGGCTGTCATGGCAAATGCCGGGCTGTGTACTTAGGCCGTGGCCGGCCCGTGTGTGCTTTTCCATTAATTTGGAAAGTCCTTACCTGTCGATAAGACAATGTCTTGACTGGGACTGGGATTGGTGTAGCACAATAACACAATATGGCCAGCAAAAAAAAAAAAAAAAAAAAAAAAAAAAAACAAGTATTAGTTCCAAAAAATTTATTCATATAGATGAACTCTCTACGTAAATAAAAGACTGTCTTGTATTAACTATGTTGTACAGCAAAATAATTTTTCAAATTTAGTAATTAAACCAAAATGCTTTCGTCAAGTGGGATAACTGGCCAAATTTTCAAAAAATATTATTTAATCCCTAATTAATGCTATGGAAATGTGTAACAAACTAAAAGATAGAGCAAAATTCAAGCTTTACTTTTTTTTTTGTTACATGTTTCTATAAAGTGTATCCGCATGATATCATAATGCGCTTGGAGGCCATACTGGAGTAGTGAATAACATTGCTCAGCAGATGACAAACTTCATTTAAGGCACTGTTCTTTGGGAAATTGGTTAATTTTTGTTATTGTTATTTTTGTCACATACTTAAGATACTAATTCAACATATTTACAACATCAATGCTCTCAAAAATATTGCATAATGCTCTCAAAATATTTCATAGAGTTTTTAAACTGGCAAAATTAGATATTTTCCTATGCCACCCACGTTATTGAGTTATCCAACATGGCGAAAATTTGACCAAAGTCACCCCACTTGACAGCCTGGTAGAGAAGTAACCACCCATCAACAATATATCTCGTTTTAAAAACGCACACATTAATATTATTGTTCAGCATAACTTGATTTTTTATTTTTTTATTTATTTATTTATTTATTATTTCTTGTAAAATTAAAATTATAATTAGTGCACAGGGCAATTTATAATTATTTCAATACTATATATAGACAATGAAAGATTCAGTGCTTAAAATTCAAATAAAGCACGGGAAAACGTGACTGTTTCAGAAGTATGTTGATTCAAATCAAGCTGTACACCATAATTACTTTTCACCACTGGAAAGTTTAACTGCAAAATTGATATGTTCTACAAAAAACAATAACTCATGAAACATCCAAGAAAATAGCAAAAATTACTATGTAGAAAAAAAAAACTTTATATTTTTATTTGCTTGTTTAATGATTAACTTTAAAACTTTTTTTTTTCAGAAGTTTATAATTATATTTTTATATTAGAGTTCAAATCAAATGCTATATATTTATGTTAATACCTGAAATTTTTCTCCTTTCTTCTATTATACTTTTACCTTATTTAAATTGTATTTAAATATAATTTTCTATTACATAATCTAATACTAATATGTTGCAACTCAATCATCTAATCAATCCAAATACGATGCATATCTAAAACAAAGACCGCATTACAATATTTCAAAACAAACAGAAAAAAAAATGTTAATGCAAAAATGTAGAGCAATTTAAATACAAAAAAAAAAAAAAAAAAAAAAAAAAAACGTTTCCCATAGTATAAAACTATAACGGAAAACTATAATTAAATAAATAATAATTAATACCTTTTTATTATAATTTCAAAATTAACACAATACTGCCAATCAAAGATAAGGAAGTAAATACGATTTCTAATATGTAATATTATTTTCAAAAAAGTATTAAAAAATAATATAAATAATATAAAACTCATTTTCATATCAAATAAATGTCAAATTAAAGAAAAATAATTAAAAACAAATGCAAAAGAGATATGTTAAATATAAATAATAAAACAGATTATATTCCTATAGTTCACCATAGCACAGTACAGTACAGTTTTCACTTTCTTTAAAAAAAAAAAAAAAGAATGCCTCTCTAGGACGTTTTCCCCTCTCCAAAAATAAAATTTATATTTCTCTCTCTTCACCCGCGCAGCACACGTCTTTTTTACTCTCATCACTTTAAGAAGATTGGCGGGGTTTGGGGGGGGGGGGTATTTTGTGGTAGGTGGGATGTATGTAGAGATGATAGAGGTATAAATACCTGGGGTATGTGTTTGTTAAGTATCAGTTCTCTTCTATTCTTCTACTGAGTGATATCTCAGCTTAACAAAAAAAATATATTTATATTGGGATTTAATACAAGGTAAGTTGAAACAACAAACCAATTTTATTACTATATTGAAAGTGAAATTTCAAAAGTGAGTGAATTTCGACTTCTTTAGTGTTTTTCATAAACCCTGTTTATTTGCTACAAAAAAAAAAGTGCATTACATTTAAATAATCATAGTTGATCGTTATTTTAGTAACAGAAATCAGGGTTATGAACAGCCTTTTTTTTTTTTTTTTTTTTTGTCTCGGTTAAAGTTAATTAGTTCAATTTGAATTGAAAGGTTTAGTTTTAAATTTGAAGATGTTCTATTTTTTCTCCATTTTTTTTTAATTACTGCTAGTGTTTTTATTTTAATTTTTTCATTGCTATATTATTTGCGAATTCTATCTATTATTCATACTATGTATTGTAATTGCTTTGATTTTACTTTTGGTAATATTTAACTATATCACCGGAATAAAACATTTATAGTTTCCGCTATTTTCATTAAGTTACACATATAATTCTGAATTTACATATTTAATCGGATATCAACGAAATCACAATTTTTAAGATATAAAATATATCAATCTCATGAGCAATTACATTGCAGTTCAGTGATTATAAAAAACTATACTAAAAGTTTAAAATTATGGTTTTTACAGTTAAAATTGTAGAAAAAAATCAAATAATATATAAAGGTGTTACATTCTTTTTAATTATTTATTAAGTGTCTGTAAAAGTAAGTTTAAATTCTTTACATGTAAAAACTAAGACGGAAAATACTTTTATGTGTTTCTAATAAGTTATTCTGTGAAATTCTTAATTATTTTGGTAATTTGAATATTTAACAAAAAAAAAATAGCATTACTATTTCACATTGTATTCATGTCTGTAATTATTTTATATGCATCGTAATAATGAATAACTTAACGATGCCAATAAGCTTTCATTTAAATTAGAAAATAATTTTTGACACAATACAATTTTGCATAAAAAAAAATTATTAATTTTTTTCATCATATGAAAACCGTGTCAGATCTTTCGTGATGGGTTAATGCTATGTATATTTATTTAGTAATTAGTATCAAAATTTAGTTAAATAAGAAATAAAAAAGTTCTTGATCTTGGTACTTATTATATATGAGGTCACGAAAATGTTTTAACTAACACGCAAACTTTTTAAGACAACAATTATAATTTTTAATTTATATTTTTTCAGTAACATCCCAAAGAGCCCAAATATGAGGAGAACAGCAATTTTATTAAGTAAGTAACCGTAAAGATGTAATAATATATTTTCTTCTTATTTCAAAATTTATATCAATTTAAATGATGAACTTCCGTTCATTATTAAGGAATTAAGGTTATATAATCTGATTTATTTTAATTTCCACATCTATTTAACTTTTCTACTAATTAAATGTTAATCATATTAACTATTTTTATGTACGCGGACAAAACTAAATACGTAATAAGTATGATAACTCATTTATAACAATATTTCTTCATTATAAAATAATTAATGTTACACGAAAAAAATAAATTACGTAATTTATGCTGCATATATATTATGTCATTCTACCATAAATTAAGCTAAATTCAAACAACATAAATAATTATACTGTAAAATATAATATTATTGCTATATAGCATAATAGTTATGCAGTATAGCATAAATTATGCTGTATTAAACAAATTTTGCTAAAAAAAGAGCTAATTATTATTCGTATTCATTTTTGTCTGTGAATGCATAATAAATACGTTAAATATATTTTACATATGATCATAACATAATTATGCATGATATTTCAATATAGTAACATTTATGCTATATAATGACATAAATTCAGCAAAAATAAAAAATTACGTACATTTTTCTGAGTATAATATATTTTTATTATTGTGCATATATATATAACTGTGCAAGTAACTTGATATAATAATTGAAATATTTTTTTCTTTTCTTTTTAATCACCCCCCACCCCTTCTTTTTCTTTTTAAACAAAAGAGACCAATTACTTGTCATATATTATAATTATTTTTACTTGAATTATTTAAGTTTTACAATTTTATTTAATATAAAAGTTGTCATAAAAAAAAAAAGAAATTTTAAGTGCAAAATAAAAGAAAATAATAATAAAACAATCAATTGCTCTCGAAAATTATTTTCACAAAATAATTTTTGCTCTACCACATTATTGTGCGAAAATTACATGTGTAATAGTCTTTGTCCATTTTTTTTTTTTTTTTTTTTTTTTTTTTTTTTGTTACCACAAAATAGTAATTTATTGTTCACCAACACAATTGATGATGCACTTACATTGGTACTATAATAATATTACTTTTACTTTCTTTAACCTCTCTCTCTCTGTCTCTTTCTTTCTCCTATATAGTTTATTGCCCTGCATGTTAACCTTGCTCCTAGTGAATAAAACAAAATGTTTCTCCGCACCTTACGATGATTATGTAAAACATATAACACGTCAATTTATCTTAACTTGCTATCAAATTAATGTATTAATATTTACTTCATATGTCTAATATTTTGAAGGGATATTTTTATCTTAATTTTTTTTTCTCGCACTGACAACTCATTTTAAAAAACGCACCAAAACTTTACTATAAGTGGTTCCGGTAATCGTATAATTATATAGGCTTCGTTGTGTCATTATTGTATATATTTTATTTTTATTTTTCACGCAACTGTAAAGAGAGTAATACATTACATAGCCTGCATGTTTCAGGATGATTAAATAGAGTTTTATCATGCACTTCTATATCTTACGAGTATGATATAATTTTTTTTAATGGTTTTCTTCACACAACATTGCAATTGTACTATAGAAAACGCATGAGAAATGTATGTATATACAAAACTTGGAGAACGGCTATTTTTTTTTTAATTAAGTTTTAAACAGAACACGCATTGATATCTCTGAATACAATAAAAGTCAATCATAATCAATTTACTCTGTTTCAAAAATCTAAATTAATTTTTGACTTTCAATTAAATTTATACTATTTTGTCCATTGTCATAAATATTTTAATTACATCAAACCTAATACACAATGACAAATAATATAAAATCAATTTAGGTTTATGTATGAAAATAATTTATATATTGAACAATAGCTTCATATTAGATTAACTTATTTAATTAAAAAATTCAAAGTAATGAAAGTTTTCTTTTTTATAATTAATTTTGTAAACTGCAATGAGCGATACCTAAAATTCATGTTTAAAATTGTTCGGTTGTTATAAAGGAAAAAAAATATTATTGTTAAAATTAAACGTAAAAGACTAAAAAATTTAAAAGCTCAGACAAACTAACAAAAAAAAAATCACGAAAAGAAAAAAAAAAGTTTACTTTAAAAATACTTTTCTAAGTTAAATTAAAACTTAGTATTATTTCTAATATCAATATTAATTTTAAACTATAATGTCCTAAATTACATTATGACCGCTAAAACTTAATTACTAAAATATGCGTCCATACAATAAAACACGTGTATACAATATACATAACATTTTATATTATATAATATGTAGTAACAAAAACATTTCAAAAGTTTACGTCTTTTTTGTTTATATTTTTTATTACAAGTGTTTTAATTAATTGTGTGAACTTTATTCTCCTTACCGCGTGTCCTTGCACGGTCATCACATTTATGCAGATATACAAAAGTAAAAATATAAAAATCTCTCCCAACCTAAATCACTCTTTGTAATTATAGTGTGTATGAATTAAGTTCGTAATCAAATTTAATGTTTATAACTCGTATAATACATTGCGTTTGTAAATGGATTGTATTAAATTATTTTAATTTTTAATTATACATGTAAAGTAAAATACTGAAACTGATACATATTTTCCGTTTCTGTGTTATTTGCATATATGAATACATTTTTGCTATATAATATTTCTAATAATTAAGTATTCTTTTAAATTAACTATTCAGTTGTTTTTTTAAATTATTTTTTAAATTTTCTATATATTAATTAATGATTTAATATTTCTCAATTTTGAAAAATTTAGGAATAATTTGCATCTACTTAAAATATGTAAAATAGGGATAAGTATGCACCAAACATACGTAAATATACCGTTGTAGCTGCATTTTTTCTTACTTATCGCTTAAAAAGTAGTAAAATAATAATAATAAGGGTTCCGCTTCCATTTGGTGGTTAAAAAACATTGTAATATTTTTAAAACTCATGAACCCTTGAAAAAAATCAATATAATAATAAATTGGCAAAAATATGTTAATACGTAATTAAAGTTTTTATCAAAATAGTATTATCCTAACAGATATATTTTTTATCATAATTCATTGAATTTAAATTTGTTAAGGTTCTACATTATTACAAATTGCCAAATACGTGTTTCAATTTTAAAATATTAATAAATTTTGTTAGAAGTATCTCACGCATATAGTTTACCGCATTTTTTATTTTCTACATACGTTATATTGCAATATTAAAAACTTTCATTAAAACTAAAGTACAAGTAATTAACAATACAAAAGATATAACTACACAATTAAATACTTTGGTTACATATTATATAAAAACTATAATAATAGTTTATGTATAAAACATATTAAATAAGATAATACGCAATGTTATACATATTACATAATGTATCTTCATGGTACCTACCATGTTTTAGAAGGTTTTTTAATTATTAATATTATTACGTAGACGCCAATAATCACACAAAGAAATTTGTATTGTTTGTCTTTTAAAATAAAAACCTAATTCACACGCTGCGTAGTTTTTAATTAAACAAATTTCTCACGTCTGTGCGCAGAATAACCAAGATTTTTTTTATTTATGAATTTAACTTAACCTTACTTTAAGATGTTGTTTCTATACTGACTTTTGTATAAAGCTAATTTTTATCACGTGTGATAGTTTGTTAATTAAAAATTATTATTGTTATGGTTAAGATTTATTCAACATTAATACTATTATAATTCTATTTGTTAAAATCTTTCATTTAGTTTTGAAATAATTTCAAATATAAAATTATAAATAAATATTTTCTGTTTTTACTTCAACATGCATAAGAGAGTAAAAAATAAATATCTTAAATTTTCATTCATCATTTCTTGTCTAAAAATACGTGTTTTATTATTTTTATTCATATTATAGATGAGTTGTTAATTTCAGTTGGTCCATATTAATACTCTATTATTATTATTTTAGATTTAAACCTTCAAAGTACATAATTAAAATTATTTACTATTTTGTGCATTAAAATATTATATAGATTAAGAATACACATAATATTATTAAAATTTTTAAATTAATTCATTTTTTTTTCTTTACAGCGCTGTCGCTAGTGCTACAATGCACATGGGCTCAGAAAGGTTACGATTATCCTAAACCATCCCAACCATTCAACACTGGTAACAAACCACAGAATGGTGGCAGTAATGGTAACAACGGATTCTCATCGACCCCAAGTGGAAGTTCTTCAGGTGGATACCCTTCATCTCAGGGTGGTTTCCCTACAACTCCTTCACAATCTAACAACTTTCAATCATCTCAGGGTGGTTTCTCTACTGCTAGGCCAAGCAATGACTTCCCATCTCAGGGAGGAAACCAAGGTTACCCCAGCAGCAGTGGTGGTTTCCCCACTACAAGCGCTCCTGGAGGTTATCCTGGCAGTGGCACTACTGCTGGTTATCCTGGATCAGCTTCCACTGGCGGATACCCAAGCGGTAGTGCCAGCACTGGATATCCCAGTGGACGTCCATCTCCTGGTTCTCCAAGCTTTCCTACTGGTGGAACCGGTCCATCAAACGACTACCCCAGTGCTGTAGGATCACTTACTCCTAGTGGTGGTAGTCCAAGTGGACGCCCTACTCCTGGATCTTCATCCTTCCAGAATAGTGGTTCAAGTTCTTTCCCCAACGGAGGTTCATCATCTTTCCAGAGCAGCGGTGCTTCTACCTCATTCCCCAATGGTGGATCGTCTTCATTCCAAAGCAGTGGATCAACATCCTTCCCAAGCAGTGGTTCTTCTCGCCCATCTACAGCTGGATATCCTAGCGGTCGTCCTTCATCTGGATCTACTGGTTTCCCAAGTGGTGGTTCATCGGCATCCAATGATTTCCCTGCAGGTCCTTCTACAACTGGAAATAACCAAGGCTATCCAAGTGGTCGCCCTTCATCTGGATCTTCGTCTTTCCCAAACGGAGCAGCGTCCACCCCTTCCAGTGGGTATCCAGGTGGACGTCCAACTACTGGACCTTCAAGCAGTTTCTCTGGAAGTGGAAACGGCGTTTCTACAGGAGGATATCCCAGTGGTAGCCCAACTGGTACCTCATCTGGTAATTTCCAAAATGGTGGACAAACCCCAACAGGCACAACTGGTTTCCCTGGTAGCAGCTCTTCAAATGGAGCAAGCAATGGCTACCCTGCATCCGGATCTGGATCTAATAATGGCTTCCCATCAAGTGGCTCAGGAAGTTTCTCTCAGCAGCCTGGAAATAACCTTGGCCAAGGTGGTTCACTCTCCGATGCTGCTAATAATGGTGGATTTGGATCTGCATCTCAAGGAGGAAGCTTTGGACCCTCTTCAGGAAATTTCGGTGGTTCAGGACCCTCTACCGGTAATTTTGGATCATCTGGACCCTCTACCGGTAACTTTGGTTCATCTGGACCATCTTCTGGAAACTTTGGAGGATCAGGGCCCTCATCAGGAAACTTTGGAAACAATGGTCAGTCACCTGGAAACTTTGGTGGCTCAGGATCTTCAGGCTCCAACTTTGACAATACAAACTCTATTGGTGGAGGTAATGGAGACAATGACGATGGTAGCTACGATAATGGAGATTACTCTGCTATTCCCGGCAGTCCCGATTCTGACTATCCTATTCTTTCTGAAATTCCTCAAACTTCATTCCGTTGTGACCAACAGCAGTGGCCAGGGTATTATGCTGATGTTGAGACCCGCTGCCAAGTTTTCCATGTCTGTTCCAATAACCGCACCTTTGATTTCCTTTGCCCTAATGGTACCATCTTCCATCAAGGTTACTTCGTCTGCGTTTGGTGGAACGATTTTGATTGCAACAGTGCACCAGGCCTGTTTTCTCTAAATGAAAATCTGTATGATTATTCAAAGGATGGTAGCCAATCAAACCAGAATCAAGGAGGTGGCGGATCTCAAAATTTCCAAGGAAACCAAGGCTCAGGTTCATCTTTCCCAGGATCATCAGGCCCATCTAATAACTTTGGAGGTAATCAGGGACCTCAGGGATCTGGAGCATCATTCTCAGGATCATCAGGCCCATCTAATAACTTTGGAGGAAATCAGGGACCTCAAGGATCTGGAGCATCATTCCCTGGTTCTTCTGGACCTTCTAACAACTTTGGAGGAAATCAAGGTCCTCAGGGATCAGGCCCATCTGGACCTTCTAACAACTTCCAAGGAAATCAAGGACCCCAAGGCCCTGGATCATCTTTCACAGGAGCAAGTGGTCCATCTAACAACTTCCAAGGAAATCAAGGATCCGGCTCATCTTTCCCTGGTGATCAAGGATCTGGAACCACATATCCTTCCTCTGGTTTCCCTACTGGATCCACTGGATCAGACGGATCTTTCACAGGCAGTGGAGCAGGTGTAACTGGACCTTCAAATGACTTCCAACAAACTCAAACATCCAGACCTGGATCCCAAGGACAGAACAAACCTTTCGGATCTGGAACTACAGCAGGACCAGGTGGTTATCCTTCCAATAAGCCATTCGAGAACCAAGGACAAAGTCAAAGCCAAAACAACAATAACCGACCATTTGATCACAGCCAGGGACAAAGCCATGGACAAGGTAACAATAACGGTAACTTCGGTAGTAGCTCCTCAGGACAACAATCTGATACTCCTGTAACTGTGCCAGACCGTGGATACCTGCCTCCCCAGTTCTAAATATGACAAATTTTATATGTTAAAATAATCAGTTATTGTATCTTATTTTAAATCATGCTATGAAATTGCTCAAAGTGCCACACTGACTCTTATTTCTATCGTAACTTTAAAATATTGCAAAAAGTAATATATAAAAAAGCATAAATTTAATTCCTGATTTAAAAACTTGTTTATGAATTTTCATTTTACTTTTATAAATTTGCAACTAAGTACCAATAATTTATCTTTAAATTATATCCTAATTATTTTAAGTGTACTTGTTCCAACAATAACTGATTTGATTATATTATTGATTACGAATTTGCGAGTAATGCCTGTTTGACTGATGCTGAACAATATTTTCTTTTTAACAAAAAAATATATATTTTAATAAGGACAATTTTTAGCAAACAAAAATACATATTTTCATACAAAAGAAAAAAAAAGCCATAAATTAAAAAAAAATACGTATGAAAATTATAAATAGCAGAAAGTTAAAAATGAAAATATTAATTCAATATTAATTAAAGTTACCATAAACAAAAAAAGTATTTTATAAAATTGAAATTAAGTTTTTTAAAACAATGTATATTATATATAAAACTTAATTTCAACTTTAAATTGTTATTAATGATAATGAAAGAATGTCCAATTTTATATAATTCTTAACTATTATTTTTTTTAACATATCTCATAGACTTTGTTAGTTACCATTTCTATTTATATACTTTTTTTTGCTGTGCAAGCCATTTTCTATATATAATAATATATAAATAAAATAAATGTATTTTTACATTGTTTATTAATCAATAATAATGCTTGTAATATAAATCGATGTGAATGTATATTGATATAAAAAACAAATAAAATATTGTATTTTGCACAAGAAAAAAAAACTTTTTACTTAATATTTTTCATTTTGTCCACTTCCTTTCATTTTTATTTTAAATTTATTGATGATAGGTTAAGTAAAGGTTAACCAATAAATTTCTCATATTTTACTTCAAAATAAATATAAATTATTATTTTAATTCTTTAGCCTTATAGACAGGGAAAGTAATTTTTCTTTACCTTTTTTATTTATGTAAAAAAAAAAAAAAAAAAAAAAAGTGTAAGAAGAGGAAGAAGAAGGTAACTACTTTTTGTAAGAAAATAATCAAAATTTAAATGCAAAAAGAAAATAACAATACTAAAACCAAATATCAATTAAAGATGATTTAAATTAAAATGAAATTTTCATTACAATTCATTGATTTAAAAATATAACAATGTTGCATTTTTTTTTAAATGTCGGGTACTCTATTTACTACTACAGTTATTAAGAGTGATACCCAATTTATTTATAACTTACAAAATATAAATAATAGGATTTTTAGAATATTACTTTGTCTTTTAAGATATATTTTTTAAAATTTATATTGTGTACCTTTTTACCTTTTTAATGTTTTAACTTTCTTGCTTTTTTTTTTTTTTTTTCTGTTTTTTTTTTTTTTTTTTTTTTTTTTTTTTTTTTGCTATTGCTGTACTGTTCTTACATAAGATTACAGAAAGTAGTCTATGAAATTTAAATTGAGATACTAATTAAATAGCCAAGGATTAAATGAAAGATTATTCTAATATATATATTTTTTAAAGTTATGTTAATTTTTTTTATTTCTTATTAATTTTATAATACTTTATTAAATATTTTGTATACACGCATCTCTGTCTCTCTCTCTCTCTCTCTCTCTCTCTCTCTCTCTCTCTCTCTCTCTCTCTCTCTCTCTCTCTCTCTCTCTCTCTCTCTCTCTCTCTCTCTCTCTCTGTCTCTCTGTCTCTCTCTCCACGTATAATTATAGCTCATAAAATGTGTTAACTGTGTACTAAAAAAATAATTATACATCCTTCTTTAAAGATAATAATTAATTATTGCTTCCGTCAAGTACGTCAAAAATATTGTCAACAATGCTTAAAATTTAACTAAATTGCTGTCATTTCAAAGTTAGCATAATGTTTTTTCTTTGCTTTTCAAGGTTTGGTAAAGGGAGTACAAAAAATCTTATTCTCACAATGAAAGGTTATTATATTAGTTAAAAATAGTTGAAAAAATAGTTGAAAAGTATAATACCGAAAAGTTAAATTACGATTTTAATACATTTATTTTATGTGATTTTTTTCTGGTGATGCGGTTATTGTTGTACAGTAATGTATAATACGTTATATAAGTTATACGTAACCAAAATTAAATATAAATTTTACGAAGAAAAAAAAAAAAAAAAAAAAAAAAAAAAAAGGACTTATTTCAAACAGTTCAAACAACTGAATGCCTCAAAATAATTTAAATATTATATATATTTTATAATAAATTAACAATTAATTAAATTTATTGATCCCGGATTTTAAGCTCCAAATTGAGACAGCTCGATTTGCGACTGTGAATCACACGTTCGATTTTATTATTATTACTATTCCATGGAAAAAAGTTCGAAATTTTTATTTGCTGTATTTTTTTTCATTTGCTAATCGGTCCCTTGTGAAATAAACTCTTTTTACTGTATAGTTTAAAGATTTTTTAAATTTAGTGTTCGCACTAACATTAAAAAAACTTATATAAGAAAGAATGAATTGTTTTCTCTCATTAGATCGAGAGCTCTTTTTTTTTTCAAAGCTTTGTATTAAATCTCGAAATATATATCTTTGACTCATCATTTTTTTTTAAATATTTTAAAACTAAAAATCAAATAAATTGACATGGTTTAAAATTAGTATTTCAAAAAGTAAGGCGCTGAATTTTTTATTATATATGAAATAAAAAATATAATAATTAGAACCACATTTTGATGGAAAATGAACAACAATTTTGTAAGGTAGATACTTGATTTAAGTAAATAATATTTATAATAAGAAACTGCGTATTTATGTAACTCATATGTATGTGAGAGCAATATGGAAACAATATATTTTTAACAATTAATTATTAATATACTTTATTTAATGTATATACTAATAAAAAATTACTAATTAAGTGTTACGTTACTGTACGCTACCTTTGTATAGTAAATAAATATAAAAATAAGAACATAATTGGCATTTAAGGTAAGATTTTGAAGGAAACAGAATTATTTCAGTTAGATTAATAGACAAAAATTAATATATAATAATTATGCCAGCTCATTTTAAGCACCAACATAATCTATGCTATAATTTACAAACGCTACGTAACATACGTAGCATGAATAATTATATTGTACTGCGTAATTATTTATGTTGTTCTAAGTTATACTATAATTTCACAAATGCAGTATAAATTACGTGATTTATACTTTCTGTTTGCCTATGATTTTTAATGTGACTTACCTTAAAGGTGTTATACCTGAGAATGTTGTATATAACCATAATTCGATACTGTGTATGGAAAAATGGCAGGGGACCTATAATTTCCTATACTTTAGCATTATATGGTATTATCGTAAGCAATTTTTTGAGGAATATTCAGCAGTTAGAACGAAGACATTTATATGACATGCACTTATCACACTTTTTCATATTTATAGCTGTAAAACACGGATAATAAAAAATAAAAATAGAAAAATAAAAATACAAAACTGCATTTATCAAGTTTATTATTTTTATTTTTTAATATTATTATAACATTTTTTTTTTAAAGCATTCCATGAAATAATTTTTAATAATTGTATATAAAATATTATTGAAATAAAATTACGCAATGCTAATATTGTCTTGTTTTTCTCTCCCTCTACAATAGCATTAATATTATTGTAATAATAATAATAAAAAAAAAAGTTGGCAAGAAAAGTGACCATACAGGAAGACAACAAACAAGGGGAAAGTAATGGTAATTTATCATAAAATAAACTCGTCGCAAAATAGTTTTATGCTTTAAAAAAAATACAATAAATAATAAATAAATCCTTTTATTGCTTATTTGGAAGAGAGAGAGAGAGAGAGAGAGAGAAATTATCTAATTATGAAAAAGCTAACTTGGAAGTATTTATTATTATATAAGTGCCTTTTTTTTCTTTTTTTTTTTTTTAAAGATTAATAGATTCTTTTTTTCTAAATAATTAATTATTACAAAATATAATTATAAATATAATTCACTAATAAACTCTAATGTCAAAATATTTTTCTTAGCTATTTTTATTTTATTTTGTAAGTGAAAAGTATTATAAATTTATTTATTTTAAGGTCGTTTTTTATGTAAAATTGGTAAAATCTTACAAATATATTCTAGAGTACTCTAATATATTCTTAAGTTTGATATTAATCTCTTTTTTTTTTACATATTTTTTCAAATATTCGCACTGAATTTTCAATATTATTTTTAAAAGAAATATACGTGAGTTATTACCTTGTGATTATGATTAAAGTAACACTCCTAACATAAAGTTTAAATTATAACAAAAATAAATGAATGAATGAAACACGTCAGTCAATCACCAGGTGGCGTGTTAATAAAGTACGCATTGGGGAATAAAAATCTAATTTATAACTTTTTTATATATTTTTATTATTGCTGCACAAAGGTTAGAAAAATTTAACTGAGGGTACAATAAGCTAATAAACTATATTTATATACAAAAAAAGAAATAATAATAATAACAATAAAACGTCGATAACACCTATTTGTACTTATAGAACGTATCGATATTTAATTCTCAAGAATTTTTAATACCAAAAACAAAAGCACATTTTTGTTTATTGAAAAAATAATAATAAAAAAAAATCGTACGACACCCTTTTTTTTTTTTTTTTTTTTTTTTTACCCCACATAATATTACAGTTTTTTGCAAACTCAGGCCAGATCAATTTGCTCTTGAATATTGATGACAACTTCCATACAATATTTTGGCCCAATAAATTAAAATTGGTGTGTACCTTACGAAGAATACTTTAATATGCCAACTTTGACTTAAGAAAAGCGCATTTCAAGGATGAAATACATAATAATGTATTAGCAGTATGAGCTATATAAAATTTCTTTTCACCGATTTTATTGTTCAATTCCATTATAATTCTGAACCTATTACAGCAGTAATTGTTTTTATTTGGCTCAAAGTACTGCATACAAACGTCTCGCTTCTGCACAATACCATGACTGTCTCAAAACATTACGCCTTGGGATAAAAATCCAGCAACAGCACGGAATCGAACGCGGATCACCAGCATGTTGAATGGAAACCACTTGACTTTAGTTCTATATATATATAAATAAATAAATATATACATATATGCATATATGCTTTTTTTTTCTTCTTCTTTTTTTTCTATTATGTTTGTTATACAAGCTATAATTTGTATATTACCATTATAATAGAATCAATATTCTATGTAGTAATAAAAATATTGCAGTTACTGATTCTGATTACGTTCCACGAATAATAATTATAAATGGTTTTTATTACGAGGCCAAAAAGGGTACACACCCACTTACATGGTCCTCTGACTTATTCTTAACATATTCAGATATTATCGTCAGAGTATTTAATTTTTACCATAAAACATAAAATACAGAAACATATATAATACTATTTCACTATATATACTAATCAATAATCATACATGATAAAGAGCATTTTTTATATATTTGTTATTTACTTATTTTGATACAATTAAGATAAACAACTTTACTGTTATATTATGCTATGAAATAATAATAATCAAAATTTCTTTTAAAAACTCAATACGCATTGCATATTTAGAAAATTATTTAGTCTTTTTATTCAGACTTAATCAATAAACAAAATTATAGTAACATTGATTGCTACCAATAGTTATCAAAACATAGAACAACATAATATAAAAATATGTATGATTGAATAAATTAATCACATTAAATAATATTAAAAAAAAATTATTAATTACGCTTTCACTTTATTAAAATATAATTGAAAAAATTTGCGTCGGGAAAAAAAAAATTGTATAGTACATGGTATAAAGAATGCGGAAAGACTATACAGTATTATAGGATACACAATATACTTTATTATACTCACAATTTTTTATATATATATAAAAAGATAACGTATGAAAGAAGTGGCGAAAGTGACACCTCTAGCAAATAAATGTTCTCAAATAATAAAATTGACATCACTATATAATATAAACGAAGCAAACGAGTAATCATAAATTTTCATCATTTTATATTACGTATTTCATTCATTGACATCCGTGTCATTTTAAATCAAGTTATTTTATCTTCAAATTTATTTTAATTGATTACTTATGGTGTTAAAATATAAAAAGAAAAGAAAATTTCATATTTTAGTAAAGCCTTTTCAGTCCCCGACCTTTTTAAACATTATTTCATTGTTGTATAGTTTAACCACGTTTTTGTGCGGCTCCTAGAATGACAAATATATATGTCTCTTTTGTCAAAAAGATTTTCTTATACTATTGAAGACCCCCTACCCACTCTGGAACGTTTAAAGTATAGCTTTAAAAAAAAAACGCGTAAATCAAGGGCGTTTTCTGGTCCAATTTTTTGAGATTTTATCTCAATTTGTTCACTTTTTTTCTGTTTTTTTTTTTTTTTTTTTATTGAATTACCTGATTCCACTGTATTGAATACTGGGACTGTTGAGGATAGTTAGTTGCAGTTGTGTAGCGTGTTCTTACAAATTTAAGCTTCCTGCGTAACAAAGAGTCTGAAAGGGTTGCCTACGTTCGTATGCGTCGTTGCGTGATGACTATGACCCATCAAAAACACGGAAATTATGGAAACCAATCAGTTGGGTTAAACTGAGAGCTGTAGTACGCCTGATTTCGCCCAATATAAGCCGTTAATTATTGACATTATTAAACAGATCGCCCGTTACGCAGTGAAAAAAAAATCTTAAAATTTCAAATCTTAAATTCAAATCTCATTCAATTGTAAATTTATTTTTCTTTAAATTCCTTTTCTCTAATACACATAGTATGAAGTATACTATGAAAAGGGCTGGAATAGTACCCTAAGAACATTGTTTATGATTAGGACTAGGGGAAGGGGACCTTTAAAAGAGGGAGTATATACTCCATGTGCCTCCAAAAAGAAACGAAACATCAAGGTTTCACCTGTTTTTTTAATTACGAGTAGTGCCAAACAGAAATGAGAAGAGGCTCGTCCGTGATCGCAAAATATTTGTTATATTAATGTAACTGTATATTATGCAAAATATTAATATTTTATCATTGTTCACTGATTTTATCTTTATTCAATATTCTAAGCTAAAATGAGGAAATCTACAAAAAAAAATTAGGGGCTCATTTTATATCATATTCTAAAAGAGGAAATTGTCTTGAATTGATACATTATATGTCAACTTCTAATTTTTGAGTCCATTTAGTATTTTTAATTAATTTTTAAAAGTCACGAAATGAAGTCACAGGCTTCAACTTAAGCATGTGGGCATAGGAAAAAGTTGCAGCCTGTGACGTCATTTTGCCAGTTTAAAAAATTAATTAAAAATACTTGATTAACTTAAAAAATTAAAAATCACATAATAATATATCTATCGATTCAGGACAATATCAACTTTTAGAATATAAAATTACCTTCTAACATTTGTTAGTCTTCCTCATTGCATTTTTCTCGTCATTATTATTTTTATAATTATTGCTCCTATTATAATATACTCTCATACGATGGTACATGCTTTTTGTTTAATAACTTTGGGAAAATTAATTATACAAATGTAAAATACACCTCCAAAAATAACATATGGAATAACAGGTAAATTTTAAAGACAATATATATATAAAAGAACGCTGACCATATAGCTATTAAATCTACAAAGTAGTAACACTTTAAAAAGTCAAAAGAACATCATGTATATTATTTTATTACAAAAATAACAAAAGATTGTACTTGGAGCCCCTACTGTATATGCAACTTGTCGTTCTTATAAGTTTTGACAGTTGCATAACTTCAAGGCACTTTGAAATTCTCATCTCTTATATAAATTGATAATATTTTCATATCTATACAAGTTACAGTGTTGCAAGAAGTCTTATATAATAGCATGCAGAAAATATTGCAACAAAAATTATTTTCTGAAGCTATATTAGTTATAGTTTGTTTGTTTTTTAATTAAACTTAACTTTTTATTTTTTTTAATATTATTATCCTGATTTTTAAACTGTAATATAAGTACTGTTCCTAATTAATTTCTTTACTGCATAGATTTTAATGATAACTTAACTTCAAAAAAAATTGAATGAAAGCAAGAAATGATACTTTATTGAAACTCACCAATTAGACTTTTTTCTTTTTCGCACAAAATTCACCCTCCAGCGCTCCAAAAAAGCTATAAAAATTTACCTAAATTCCTTTAATATACATCAGTCTATACACCCCTATCCATAGCTTTACCCCTGGCCAATTTCCGATAATCTGTTAAATTCAGGGAAGGGGCAATGTTAAATGAGTGGGAATTTTACATAAATATAGAGCTATATTTCAAAAAAGGTTATACATTTTTGTTTATCCTAGGAGCTAATCTAATTACTAAACTTTCAAGAGTAAAGAGTTGTCGGCAAACGTCCATATATTTCATACTGTTTAAATTAAGTTAATAGATAGTTTAATAATAATGATTATTTGTTAAGGTAAACAATCAAATAATGTGCAAGTGAGTTACTAATTTTTATTACAGCAATCGATAATCGATTTAGGATTAAAAATAACTTAACAACGTCACTTCCTAGACCCTACAAAACTATTTTTTGAGTGTTGCTATGCTGAATAATAATATAATTTATGCCAATGGTGTATCTAAAAGTTTTTTTTTCTAAAAAATAAAAACTTAAGCAATCTTCTTATCTATTTTGATAAAAACTTAAAGCCCCAGAATTCTTATTTCCTGTTGTGCTATAAAATATATAGAACGCATTTTTTTTATGTATTATTAATTTTAAAGTGGTCAGTAACGGTGATGCATACAGAAAGATTTAAAAACGTTATTTATACATTTAAAAATATATCAAAATTGGAACAGCATAAATAGTTATGCATACATAATTATGCTCTACTGTATACTATAATAATAATAACTATAATAAGCTACATTATATACCATACGACAGCCTCGTGGCTATTATATAAATAAATAAATAAATAAATAAATAAATAAATAAATAAATAAATAAATAAATAAATAAATAAATAAATAAATAAATAAATAAATAAATTAATAAATTAATAAATTAATAAATAAATAAATAAATAAATAAATAAATAAATAAATAAATAAATAAATAAATAGTCATCTTTATTCAAAAAAATGCATAGAAAAAAAAATACATACATATTATATGTATCTGTAAATCTCGCGTGGTCACACAAAATAGGTACAGATAATACAGGTAACACAGGAGATACCTACTTTGTGTGGCACGGTGAGATTTGTAGACTAGATACCTATTTTGTGTTACCAGGTGAGATTTGCAGATGCACATTTAATAGCCGCGACGCTGTCGCATAGCTGTTATGCAGTATGCTTAAAAATTTTTGTTATGTTGAATAAAATGTTTCTGAAAATGACCTAGTAAAATTTATACGTATTTAGTCGTATGTAACCAAAAGAAGGACTTAAATTTCGTAAAGTTAGATGAAAAATTGTCAGGGTATTTGTACAGCATAAGTATTTATTCTGTTCTATTTATTTACTTTAATGCTATATTAACATAAATTCAGCATAAATTCAGTTCTTTCCGTATAAAAATTAAAATTCTACGTATTTCACATTTTCTGCCTAGTACTAGTACCATAGTTCCAAGAAATTCATTATGTTCTTTCATATCTTAACTCATTATATATTAAGCGTCATAATTAAGCGTCATCTGTTTAAAATATTATTATTATTATTTATACGTACAGCACAAACCTTATCTATCTTATAAAGTATATTTAAACTACTTAAAGATAAGAAATATTATAAAGTTTCAACTCTAGAAAGATTTCATATTTACGTGTCACCTTGATTTATATTTGCATAGACGAGAGAAAAAAAATCTTCATGAAAACTATTAAATTAGACAAAGTTATATAAACTGTATACGCAACTATTACTTTATATACTGTAAAAACAAAGTAATAGAACCTTAAGTACTTTAATATTATAGTATAACATTAACTCAAAACATTTATGTTAGTATACTCGACTCAAAAAGCCTGAGTTACCTGCCGTTCGACCTTTTACGGTATCGCCCAGCCGCCACACTTCTCCTCAAATGTGACAATGGGTGATACTTAAGGGATGCCCGATTTAAATCGACTGAGGTTTTTTGAGTCGAGTATATGTATGTGGTTGCATCGCTCTAAAAATTGGTGCATTACTTTAGTTCCGAATCCTAACTTATTTAAGATAATCACTTTTAAGTTATTATGAGTAGCTAAAATAATGCATTTTAGCCAAGGTTTATACAGTATAAACCTTGTATTTTGGCAAATTATTAAAAATAGCTAATTTAAGTGGTTAAAGTTTATTTAAGCTATATTAAGTTAAAATAGATTTTGTCCAGTATAATATATTTTAAATGTTGCAGCAATAATAAAGATGGTTGCGATTACTTTCATCCCTGTGAAAACTAAATTGAGAAAAAGAAGAAAAAAAAGGATTGCATATATTTGGTATTATGAACTTTGCATTGTAAGAACCTTGTCCGAGATATGTCATATTATTCATCATCAATGTTAAAGACAAATAACTTGAAATTGGATTTTGATTGGATGTTGACAAGATATATTAGCCAATAAAAAAAAAATAAAAAAAATGCTTTATGCTAATAATTTTCCACATGACATCTTTAGAGTTCGATGGTACTTTTTTTATTATTATTATTTTTTTTGCACTAATTTCCTATTAATTTTGGAATTAGAATAACTAAACATTAATAAATCTTGTTTTTTAAATATATTTTTATTAAATATATAAAATTATTTTATATAATATATATATTATTCGTGATAATATAAATGCCACACTTTTTGAAAAGAAGGATATCACACTATATTCATACAAATGTTATATTTTTAGACTTTTTAAATACAAAATATCTGAGTAATATTAAAAATATATCAATACAAATATGCAAGAAAAGGGAAATACAGAGAGATACAGAGAGAGAGAGAGAGAGAGAGAGAGAGAGAGAGAGAGAGAGAGAGAGAGAGACCTCAAAGCTAAAGGGTAGGAAATTAGGGGACCCTATAATATATAAGTTTTTTCCACGTTCCTCACCAATAACCTCTAATAACATCGTTATTAAAAATAAATAAGCCATGCAATATATTAATTTTAGGAGTGACAATGCCATAAAGAATTTTAACGAATATATTTTCAAAATCACTTTTTAAAAGTATAATAATCCTTTAAGCTACGTCTTTACAATATTAAAGTTTGCTTTACAAGTTTTTTTTTTTAATTGGCAATGTTATGCTATGTATAATATTATAAAAAATAATAATAACAAGGTCAGCAACTTGACCTGTTGACCTCTAGAATATGATTGATTAAAAAATATGACGTGGTATGTATGTATAGATACAACTTATTTTGATATTTTAGTTTGAAAAGTTCGCTCTAACTGCAAAGACATCATGTTTAAATTGTCGTGTATAGTTCTTGTGATTTGGAGTGTCAGTGTTTTAAATGCACTACCTTATTATGATGATGATAGTCATCGACAATCTCAAACTAGAGACCAAGGTGATTTTATTGTGATTTTATATTTAGTATACATACGGGAAAAAATAGTCACACGAATTAAGTAACGCTAATTTTTTTTTTAAGGCAAAGATGTACTTTTCATCAAACTGAAGCAGTGTAAAACTAAAAGGATGTATTACTAGTCAAAAATCCTAACTTATTTGAGATAAACACTTTTGAGTTATTAATTAGCAGTGAAAATAATGTATTTTAGCAAATTATTAATAATAGCTAATTTAACTTAGAATAACTTAAAATAGCATTAATAATTTGCTAAAAATGCATTATTTTATCTGCTTATAATAACTCAAAAGTGTTTATCTTAAATAAGTTAGGATTCGTAACTGAAGTAATGCACCTACTTCAGTAATGCATTATATAATAATTCAATTTTTTTTAATTCTAATTGATATATATATAAACTTGAAAAAATAAAACCAACTGCCTATAAAAAATGAATTCACAAATTGACTTATTTATTGTAACTGCGTAAAGCAGAAAATTATTTAATAGCATTGATGTTGAACAAATCTTCTATTTATAGAAATGTAGAAATACTATGCTGTACAGTACAACATAATTTGTATATTATGTATATTTTTTCCTTTCATATTTTTATTTCGTTTTAAACACGTACAAAAATAGAGACACGCAATATCTAAGCCAATATTAAGCAACATTTGTTAATTAATCATTTCAATGAAGTATTGCCTTTTAACTATATGCATATATTATATAGCATAAATATTTATATTGTTCTAATTTAGCAATATTTAGTCTGGCATAAATAAAGCATAAATTACGTAGGTTCTCCTTTCGGTGAAGCCGTTTTTACTCGTGCTCTTAATTATTGTAATTCTTGTAAATATTTTTAGTGACTGTGACAAAAAACTTTTAATTGTGGAAACTGGGGAAAATGTTTCTGATTTTTTAACATGTACAAATTGATTACCACAACGAACTTTTTTCAAAATATCTTAAGTCTAGTTTACACTATGCTTTACACAATTGTAGAGTGCCGTAAAATTTGTGCATTGTAAAATAGTTCTCGAAATATTTTTGAAAACATAAATTTGTTATGTAACATAAAAATAAATTTGACTTTACATAAAGATAAACATGTTTATCCGGCTGGATTTCTGATTGGTTGTACCATTAAGAATACTTTAAATGTTTTAATGCCATTAATTATGTAGATACAAAATTAATAACATAAACTTAGGGTTTTAAATATTCTCTTTCCCTTAAGATTATTAAAAATATTTAAAAATTTGTTAAGATTAAATATAAAAATATTGAAGATTTTTAACAATACTTTTTCTGGGTTGTTAAAAATGGCCCATTAGTTAGTTGTAATTGCGTTTTTATATGATATGATATAATATGCTCAATTTTTTTTCTTTTTATAACACATTTTTAAGATACTATTAAAATTACAACAAGTAATTTATAGTTAATGAAAGGACATATCATGTTTTTTTCTTACATAAACAAAAACTACATCAGTACTTACAAATATGGTAGCTGTTAAAATTAGGTACATTAACATGGTATTCATGTATTTGTTATTATATTATAACTTCCGTGCTGCAAATTTTTCAAATGCAAATAATTATTAAAGTTACAAAAAAAAAAAAAAAAATGGAGATGGGATTTTTTTTAAAAATTATTATTGTTTTTTTTTTAAAAGTAAACGGGATCTCGATGATGTATAACACCATCTAAAACTATTTGCAAGAAATCTCTCTCTATTTAAACAATTAAAATTATTGATTTGCATAAGCAGTCTTACAATATTTTATAATTACAAGGTGTTGTATGCAAAATCTCTACATAAAAACTGAAGTAATATGTTAGAGCAATTTTTACATAAACTTAAATGGCCTGCGTTTTTTTTTTTTTTTTTTTTTTTAATTTATAAATTTAGGTTTGTTATTATTATAATTAAATTAGTTTTCTTTGAGGGAATATTTTAAATTATATAGATTCTTAATGTCTATTTTATTTATTTAGTAACAATAAGGTATAATGATATTTATAAGTCAAATAAATACATGATAAAAGCTGATAATAGTATAATAAAAAGTGCATAATAAACATAAATAAACAAATGAGTCTCTTGAAATAGATTCCTTCCTTTTTTAAACTTAATAAAAGGAAACTAAAGAGTATAAAAAAAATCTATTTATAGAAATATAGCTTAAACTATTAGTAATCTTAATCTGTGATTCATTTTTTAGTCACTATATATAAATTGCAACCAAAATCTCAGTTCGGTATCAAAATTAATAACCAATAAAGCGATAAAACGAATCATAAAAAAACAAAAAACAATATATAGTATAATATTTGCTAATAATAGAGAGTGTAAAAATACTGAGTAATATAATAATGATGCAAGCTTTATTATATTACGTCTTTCTATGTTTATGTCACACATTTTTACTATTAATTTTGCAACAATGTTATTTTGTATTTCAGAGTTTATAATATTTCAAATTGAAGACGCAATATTTTCTTTCCGAGTAGAGTGCGAAGTTTAAAGTTATATGCATAATAGATCATTCAATTATTGTCGTATATAGTTTATTATTATAGCTTGGATGGACAAAATTAAATACGTAATGTAATAATAATAGTAGTCCATTCTCAGCAATAATTGTGAACTTACATCGTAATATACGCTATACTACATATAATAGCTATATTTCATAGCAAAAAATATTATCTTGTATAGAGCAAAATTATTTTTACTGTCCCAATAATTTACTGTAATTTTTTTTATTCTATTTTAAATTATAAATTGGTAAGGACAGAAATAAAGCATAAATTACGTAATTTCTTCTTTCCGCGCGAACTTGCTAAATGCACCCTCCCCCCCCCCCCTTCTTACCCAATGCAAAGTACAATGTTTGTTTAATAACACATATTTAAAAGTTGAAGTCTTGCTCACAAAAATTAATATTTTTAATGCGCAAAAAAAAAGTAATAAAAAAATGCATAATAATTATTTTATTAGAAACTATTAACTTCTGAATCAATCAGATTAATGTAGCTTATCGCTTTAACGCGCGGGGAGACGCGGGGAAAGAAATCTAGCAATAAGGGTCAAGGGTCCGCTAATTTAACATTACGCTTATAGGGAAAAACACGTTTTTTTTTTTTTTTTTTTTTTTTTTTTTTTTTTTTTTTTTTTTTTTTTTTGCGATTTTTGAGAAAACTGCTTGACAGATTTCGAAGAAATTTAAATGAGAAATACTAGACATACTTTTACGTGTCTTAAGTCATAGAAAATTGTTAATAATTTTTTTAAACCGATATCCTTTATTGAAATAAAATAGCCAAGCTCTCATTTTGCTTGTAACTCAAATACATTTAATTTTAACATTTTTTGTAACTAGAAATAAATATTAGAATAATATACATTACAAAGCCTGTACAACACATACAATTTGGCTTTATAATACTTTATGTGAATCTGTTGCAGATGGATCTTCAGATCACCAAATTATAAATCAACAGACGCAATCAGAAACGTAAGTAAATAATAATTTTATTTAAGTAACAAAATAAACATGACCTTATATGCACATTTGGTTGTAGCAAATTATAAATTTTTAACAATATGCACATGCACTGTGTGACATTAAAAAATAATAACAATAAAATTTTATTTTTCTCAGATACAGTGTGTTTATATGAAATTTTACTATATTGCCTTCATATGGAGATTGGAGACGACAATTAATTACTATATATATATATATATATATATATATATATATATATATATATAAATATTTTGTTTTTATATGACTATAGACTAGAGTATAGTATTTTAAATTATAGCAGTATGTATGCGTACACTGATAATATTATAAACTATTTACCTTAATTGAAAAAATTAAAACCAAACTCTGTTGTTATTTTCATGATACTACTAAGATGTATTTTAAACATAGTATACAATTAAAAACACAAGATTTTTAAATTATTATCGTTTATATATAAAAATATACACTTAATTTTGAAAGAATGACGCACATCTTAACCAGAAATATAGAGCCATCATTATAAATTATCCCTTTTTTTAATAAACCACTGGCCAACTTCCGGTTCCGTGTTAAACTCAAGTATGTCCCTACCTTTCACAATTTTTAAAGAGTGGGCATCTTTTGTTCAACGTAGGGACTAGAGACTCACCTTTAACAAAGAAAAAAAAAAGTTCATAGTTCGAAGTCCAATAGTTCATAGTTAAAAGAATAAAATGCCCCTATTTCATAACTGGACCACTGACCATTTTCAGGCTATCTTTTAATCTTAGTTAAGGTAAGGCTTTGCCTTTTACAATCTTAAATGAGTAAAAACTTCTAGACCATTGGAGACATCACGTTATTCTTATGCATTCCAACTGATGACGTGCGTTTATCGTCTCCTTGCTTAAACCCTAATTATTTATTATGAACATCACGAAATATATGCAATATTATTCAGTTGAATGATAAGGAACAAATGTTTTGAGGGCGACTTTCAGCGATTCCGCTCACCCCCTCACATCCGCTTCATCCGCTTTATGCGTCGAAATGGAAGCGGATGTGAGCGAAATCGCTTATAATCAGCCTCAAAACAGTTATTCCTTTATTAGTAAATTTTTCCCCTTGTATCAATGTATCGGTATGTTTTTTGCTATTTTTATTATTTTTTTTAATGGTTTTTTTATGTGTACTGAATACGAGTATAATATGCCATAGAATAGTAACTATGAAAGTTAGAAAATTATTATTTTAAAATTGTATAAAGTTTAACTTTTATAAAACCTAATGTAATTATTATTATTTTTTTTTTACCTTATTAGCGAAAACTTTATTATTTTATAAATCATGCATGTTGCCTTTGAATAGCTTTTAAAAGATATAGGGAATCAACTCGAGAATCTTGAAACGTCAACTGTTACAAGTATTTTTATCACTGATCTTTAGATGGTAAACTGCTATAATATGTAATGTTTTTTATTAATATATAATTTTAAATAATTTGATTTTAGTTTTGGTATGAACGGCGAGAACGATTTCTTTGAGATGAATCTGGTGTCCGATGAGAGAATGAAGAGAGAAACAGATGACGTTGTTTTCACTTCCTCTGTACCCAAAAAAGGACCCAAATACAGCAATACAGCTAAAATTTCTAAGTGAGAAACAAAATCAAATATATCCAAAAATGAAAATCAGTAATTGTTTATTTTAATATTATCTAAAAATGTATACTCCATTAGTTAATATATTATTTTATGTGTAATATAATTTTTTTTTTTACATATTATTTATGCATGTATATAGATTTAAATAAAATATAAGTAGTCAGTTTTGTATAAAAAAAAAAAAAAAAAAAAAGTTTTATTTATTTCCTAATTAAATAAAATAAAGTTGTTTCATATAGTTTAAGCATAAAACATATTATACTTTACTAAAAAATGTTTTAGGTCATTTTCAGCCACTTTTTTTTTATTGCAATGTAATTTATGCATAAAATATATATATATTGCATTGGATAAATATTATATTGTACAGCATAATTATTCAAGTTGATACAATGTTGCAATATTTTATAGTATATAAAGTATAGAATGACATGAATGCACCATAAACTGTATCCGAGTAAGGTTAATAAAAAATATAAATATATAGTTATTAATTGAAACTTATCATTTCTTAATTTAACAAAACAAAAATGAAAATATGAGGTGATCTAGACCTTAAAAGTTTAAGATCGTAAGTTTTTTTTTTTTTTTTTTTTTTTTTTTTTTTGCAAAGCATAAATACATTAAACATAAAATTTGTAATTAAAATTAATAATAGGTAGCCAAACAAAACTTTGAATATTTTCAAATAATAAATGTTTTCATGAACATATCTGCTAATAAACTGAGTCACGACCATACAAAATATATAAATGACTGGAAAAAAAAATTGTAGTTGTATACACATATTATGTCTGTGATAGTATATTTTACCATATTTAAATTCACCGCGTATTTTCTAAATAAAAGATCAAGGATATAAATATGAACCTTGCTTATAACTTATAAGGATAATATTAAGGGTGTTCGTAAACCCTGCTCCTTTGCTCCAAAAAATGCGCAATTTTATTTAAAAAGCAGTAGGTTATCAATTTTTTTTTTCGAATTTTAAAAAAAAATAAATAATAATAATACGGACATTATTATTGCAACTTTTAGCACTACGAGTTATTGAATAACAAAATACACTATCACATAATCATGTGTATTATATTTAATATTATTATATATGTATGTAATTATAAAATAACAAAGGCGTAGAACACTTTGGAAAAAAATTATCTAATATCTTACCATACCAAAATATTATCGTTAATTTGGCTGGAGTCATTGATTTCTAATTTATTTTCCATTCACGAAATGTCAGATGCGGGTTTATGACGTCACATCTCGCTTGTTTCTGCGCTCTTGGATTAGTGAGATGTGACGTCAGAAACAGAAACCCGAATCTGTCATATCGAGAATGGAAAATAAATTAGAAATCAACGACTTCAGCTAAATCAGGTATGTTAGGATAAGTTAGGATATTAGACAAGTTTTTTTTTTCAATATGTTCTACACCTTTAATATTATGTCATACCATTTATATTATATTATAAATAAAATTATAACATTAACAAGTAGTACACTATAATATAATAATTATTATCAGCATGCCGGTAAAAGTAAATGATCTATAATGTAGCAATAAAACAATATAATAAACTATTTATATTTCTTAAAGAAAGGTAAATAACAAAAAATTAAGAAGTCATGTTCTATTGTCAAGGTTATGCAAAATGTTCCAAAGTCTAAATTTACTGTACTTATGAACATCTTTATTCACTGCTTCATTTTTTTTATATACTGTATATATAAAAAGAAAATCTAGGAAAGAAGATTAATATAATGTGACACCATAAAAAAAGTTTATAATCTCCTTTATTTTACTTTTTTTAATTAGTGCAATTTAATATGGTATACGTAATTTTCCTTTTTCAACACTTTTGTGCAAAAAAAGAATCAACAATAAAAAAAAAAGTTGAGATAAGAATTAATTATAGTGTTGAGAAGCGATATATAACGTCAAGATTTTGTAATTCACGGTTCTTTTGTATGTTAGAAAAGAATACGTAAGGTAAGTGTTTAACTATAAAATAATTTAGTACATAATTAATTATAAATTTAATTGATAGATCATGTTTAAAAGATTATACTTAGGTAGGTGTTTATGTATTAATAATTGATATTAATTCCTATGATATAAAAATACATAAATTACTAAATAATTTTATTGATTTTTTTTTTTTTTTTTTTTTTTTTTTTTTTTTGCTGTGCAATTTTTGAGAAAACTATTGCACTTATTTTAGATATCGATAAAAAATAAGATTTAAAGAAGCTACTTTGCTTAAGTAACGATATTATTAACATATTAAATTTTTATATAAATTATTAAACCTGTCCTGTAATATTGACTGATAAAGGAACTATTGTTTTAAAGGCTGACTTTGAGCGATTTCGCTCATTTCCACTTCCGCACTTCCGTTTCAAGGTACTGCGCATGCGTAGTAAGCGTAAATTGCCTCAATACTGATGGTCAATACACTTTTATTATTTTATTATTTATTTATTATTAATTTTTTTTTGTAATTTGAATTTCCGAATTATTTAACTTTTTCTCTCATATGTTATTATTTTTTTTCCTAAACCTTAACGTGATGTTGGTGCATTTAAAAATTTTACCATGAATTTGTTCAATATTATACGTCAAAACGTAGATATTGCGACCATTTGAATATCAGAGATACTGATTTCAGATTTCTAATAAAAAAATAATAATAAAATAAAAACTTTACAATTTTAGATATTATACATTAAAAAAAAAATTGGTATAATAAATTCAAATCAATTATGTACTATGTATATATGTATATAATATCACTTATCTATTTAGCGAGGGTGCGGCATTCATAAAAAAGTCGACGCCATTTGTGAGCACTAAGTAACATAGGCCGGTATAAGAAAATGACTCATTTTACCAGTTTAAAAAAATAGATTAAAAAAATAATACGAGCTCATTACTGCGCTTTTTCACACTTTCAGATCTTGGGATTCCTAAGTACTTTAGGTGATTTAATAACTTTGATAAATCACACGAATTAAGATATTAATAACTGCGATTTGGTGATCTAAATTATTAAAATGTAAAAAACATTGAGTTTACGTGTACCGGTACAATAACGAAGAATTATTTACAATCATTTCTTGGTGAATGTTGATAATAGAATAGATACAAATATTTATAACTCATCGTTGCTAACCAACACAATATAAAATTATCACTATATGTCATTACATTTATTATTGGAATGTTTACAGAAAGTGACGTAATCTTTATTAGATTACAATACAAATTAACGATATTAACGATACGATATTGATTACATACCCACACAGCACGGTTTATCCAATAGATATTCATTGGATATCCCAATATCCAAAATATATCCCGTCCATTTTATATGAACCTTGAATGTCTATGGGATATTTAGCTTGGATATAAAAAAACAAATCCAAAATTAATTATCTACTTATTTTCAACCCGTTTTTCTCATGAGCTGACAATTATATTATGTTTTATTTATAATTTTAATGAATAAATATATTTTGGGGCAATTTTTTTATATCCACTGGTATATCCATAGAATATGCAAGAGTGGATATATAAAATTTCACTCACAAAATTAGTTTTATTGAGAGATTTTATGATATATGTTATGAATTTATTTACCTAAAAGTTATATTTCATGCTATTTGATTTTTTTAGTCACTTTAATATTTTAAATTCTTTATATCCATTAGATATCCCAAAAATATCCAAATATCCATAGGTATATCCACCAGGGGGCAGCGTTTATTTGTGAATTTTAAATGATGCTAATTTTTTTATATCGTGCTAAATAATTAATTTTAAAATAGTATAAAGTATGGGTTTTGTGCATTTAATTATAAGCAAACAATTCAAATCATAAAACAACTACAATTTTAATAATTAATTAACTTAATTTAATTTTGAAAATCCATCTCTAACTTTTTAAGTCAGACTGAAAAGTTGTGGTAATAATATCCTCCGAATATCCATGTTATATCCTTCAATTTCGTGTCTTAGTGGAAGACACACAACTTTAAGTCATGAATATTTTCTGACTTGGGCAAAAACCAAAAGCCCTTCCCCCGACCTGGGGGGGGGGGAAGGGTTGGGGGTTTGCCCATGTTAAATGAAATCACACAACTTTGACAAGTCATTAATATTTTCGGACTTGGGCACGCACACTGCACACCAATAGCACTTCCCCGGAACTGGGGGGGGGGGAGTTGGGGGTTATATTATTTGCCCATGTAAAATTGGGAAAATACTGAAAACAAAGTTAAAAAATACATTGCCTATAAACCCCCCACCCCCCGAAACCCCCAAATTTTTTCTATTATATCGCATTTAATTTAACATTAAATGTACTTTTTTTAATATATCCCATAGATCTACATGGTATATTCCAGCGGGCGGGACATTTGGATTTTCTGTGGACCTTCAGCGGAGATAAATGGGATATATTTTGGGATATACGTAGGATATCTAAAGGTCATTCAGTGCTGTGTGGGTAATGTATGTATAATTGGCAAAGCATTTTGAAATTGACTTATTACGGGGACGGAAACACGTCAAATAGTTCGAAGAAAATATTGTGTTATGTATAATAAAATAACGTCACAATTTTTTTTTATAATATTAATAAAAATAATAAACTTACCATTATATACGAAGATCAGACCAGCCCAACAGGTGTCCAATAATTATGTGATATATATAGTTATTTTAGCGCACTTTCCACACACACACTAACACAAACTTTTTTTAAAAATCACAATTTTACATTTTAATTTACATTATATAAAGCGTAAATAAATAAAAGTAAAATAAAATATAAATATCAATTATATTGATATTTATTTATATATATTATAATGAAAGAATGGAATAATTAAAATATTTAGAAAAAGATGCATCTTCTTAAAAAGTAAAGCGAGAGAGAAGATGAAAATGCTCTAGCTTCAAACTTAAGGTGTGCAAATTTTGCAAATGATAAAAAAAAAGAAAGGCGATCACATACACCAATAATTAATTATTATTACATACATACACATACTTCATAATATGCATACCGATATTAAATATGCATTTATCATATATAGTACATAATTATGTATATTACGTGTAGTAAATAATTGTCATTTTACATTGTACTTCCAACACATGTGGAATAATTAAATTTCATAAAATATATTAAAAATAAATTCGTACATACACAACTTGTTTCACTACATCATATCTATTTAAAACACTGACTATTAGATAGAAAAGAGCTAAATATCGCACTGCTTACTAAATTTGCTTCCCCGTAAACTGACAGCCGGCACGAGCTGGGCACGAGCCGCAAGAGCGGCCAAAACGAGGATTCAAAGATACGTTGTTTTTGATTGGTTACATTATCACTGTACATACAGCTGAATAAAAGAGAGAGTGAAACAAACCCGAGGCTGGCGAATCTCGCCAGCCTCGAACAAACCGATGTGCATCAACAAGTGGACTCTACCGATTATCGTGGGAGTGGGGGTGAGGGTTAAAAATAAGGCAGATGTTGCTGGTGCTGGTAGACAGCCTGTCTGCCGTCTTTGTATGTGGCTTCCTGTCGGCTTCCTGTATCATGGGCACAACCTATTATGACCTTGACAGGGGGAGACTAGGAGCTGGAAGCTGTAAATATATATGATTAAAAAATATTCAAACCGCAATATTTATGTTATTTTTAAATAAATTTACATTTATATACCGAGAACAAAAAAAAAATCATTACAAAATAAAGAGAATATTTAAATTAATTTTGACAATGTGACACCCTGCTCAAAATATATATTATTTTGTCTAGAGTATGACTGTGGGACTGAGCCAAAATCAATGTTGTAACAGAAATAAATAAATCGCAATGAAAAATTGAAGTGATATTTAAACAATATATTCTTCCGGTGTTGCTCGCTATATTTTACTTCTGTTTACTTCTGCCTGAGAGAAAGAGAGAAGAGACTCTCTTCAGTAGTGTGGGTCCATATTTCTTCATTTTTTTCAAGTTTTGATAATATAATAAAACTACACCGATTCTCTCTCTCTCTCTCTCTCTCTCTCTCTCTCTCTCTCTCTCTCTCTCTCTCTCTCTCTCTCTCTCTCTCTCTCTCTCTCTCTCTCTCTCTCTCTCTCTCCTCTCTCTCTCTCTCTCTCTCTCTCTCTCTCTCTCTCTCTCTCCTCTCTCTCTCTCTCTCTCTCTCTCTCTCTCTCTCTCTCTCTCTCTCTCTCTCTCTCTCTCTCTCTCTCTCTCTCTCTCTCTCTCTCTCTCTCTCTCTCTCTCTCTCTCTCTCTCTCTCTCTCTCTCTCTCTCTCTCTCTCTCTCTCTCTCTCTCTCTCTCTCTCTCTCTCTCTCTCTCTCTCTCTCTCTCTCTCTCTCTCTCTCTCTCTCTCTGAACTTTTTTAAATAATAATTTATTTAACAATTTAAAATATAAAATAAAACATACTAGCCATGAAACACATATAGTTATATATTATATTATAATGAACTTGGTCATTTAACACATAACCTTAAAAAACAAACCACAAAGGTTGCAATAATTGCAATATAAAAGTACGTACAACTGCAATTTCTTATGCAGTTTTCTTTGTTCATACGTGATTTTCAAGTTAAGTCCAATAATTTTTCATAACAGGTATTATAAAACTACCCAAAGCATTTATGTAGCAGTCGGTGTTTAAATAGTATTATATTATAGAAAGTTATTAAAGTTTTCTAGGATAATCAGTTTTTTTTTTTTTTTTAAATTTACAGATATGTATATCAGAA
>OX439136.1:18840785-19031908 GCA_949318235.1 Ecdyonurus torrentis | reverse complement strand
ATTAAAGGACAACTTGTGGATTTATGGAAACCAGGGTTCAAGAACCCTGAGGAACTTGGTAACTACACTCAGGGTGATATTTTGATGCCTCCAATATCTATGTCAAGAAATGGACTTATCAACGTAGCTTATCGTTGGCCTAAAGGTGTTGTCTACTATAATATCGCTGGAACTTTCAGTAAGTCATTTAAATCTGCAAAATTATCTTACTTAAAGCCATAGGTCACATAAAACATCATGTGCTTTTTAATGAATAAATACGAAATGGAATCTTCAAAACTGATGACAATTTTTACCAGAATGTTAATGTATATAGACCCACGAGAGAGCGTTAAAAAACTGTAAAGTATGTAATTTGCGTGACTATTCATGTTTATGACTTCAGAAACATGCACAAATTAGTATGAAAATGTTGTGCGGGTTGCATAAATCGAATTTTCTGATCACTGCTACGGGGCTACTGTTGGGTTTTGAGACAAACTAATGTTATTTATGTAAGTCCCATCAAGTGTTTTGTGATATAAATGCTTATGTTTTCTCTGGTCTATTCCTTTAAAGACGTGTAGAACACCTTGAACATAAAACATGTATAATATTCTAAAATACCTGAAAATCAACGTTGATTTGGGCTGGAGTCATTTTCCATTCACAAAATGTTACGTGCCGACTCTGACGTCACAGCTCGCTTGGTCCATTTGCCTAAGATTATTGTTATTATTCGATCACTTCCCCCCCCCCCCCCCTCCCCGTTTATTGTTAAATATAAATATGAAGGGTAATATAACAGTATTATGTAGGGTTGTACAAAATATTATATCATATGGGGACTTCATTAAATGGTAGATTCATTTTTTTATTGGGTCAATTTTTGAAACACTTACTATAGTGTTGTTGAAATACTTTTTTAACTACAAACTGTCTTTGAGATTTTCATGCAACAAAATTTAATAATCTTATCCAAAAAAGTAAAATCATAATAACAAAAATTAACCCCGAGTTTTATAGATTCATTTTTGTTCCAATATTTAATGATTTACTGGATGGTTTACTTAACCCTAGAATGATTTGATAAAAATAGTAACAAGAACGGTGCAAGTGGTCAAAAAGACCAAAGTTTTATATATTATTATATCTTTGGTTATAATAGAGCTATAAATTTGAATCTTTTTTCTAAATACTCGTAATTTAATGCCAAAAATTGTGAACGTATTTTAAAGTAATTAATTTTTAATATAGTGTTACTTAAAAAAATTAACGACCTTTTTAATTATACACATTTTTTTTTTCATCAGGTAAAGATTTTGAGGTTGGGTAAAATAACAAGAGGGGAGATTCACTTCCGCAACCGTGACGAGTTAAAAGCAATAAATTATCCTTGTCTAGCTGATTGAAGTCATTCTAAGATTTTCAATAGATTTTTTATTTTTACACATTCTCTCTCTCTCTCTCTCTCTCTCTCTCTCTCTCTCTCCATCTATCTCTATCTCCATCATCTCAATCAATTTTTGTTGCGTAAAATAACTACCCTTGCTATCTACTATTTACCAGAAATTTTTAAAAATATCAATTTTAATTTTTAAAAAATATTATACTACAAGAAAGTATTTTTTATTAAATTATTATATTTCCGTATTATGAATATAATAAATAATTGCAATAGACTTTGGTTTGGATAATTTTGGTTGCAATTACTCTCTCTCTCTCTCTCTCTCTCTCTAGCAAAAGAATTTTTTTGATTTTATTGCAGTGTGTAAAAAAATTATAATACTATTAATTACTAAAATATTAATATTATCTTTGTTTTATAAATCCTCTTTATAAGAATAATTTTTTTTTCTAATGAATCTCTATAATAATTAAAAAAAAATACAATATAATATATAAAACCATAAACGTCAATAACTTTGAAAATCAAAACACTTTATATACAAAACGTATGTTTTTACATACAATGCTAAGAAAACCTAACACTATATCCTTTGAATATAAAAAAGTATACATGAAACTAATTCTCCCTTATTTTCTAAAAGTTATCTAAAATCAATCCTTCAAGAGAGGTAAAGTCATAAACCTTTTTCTCCCCTCTAGATGACTTCCTCCCTCACGCTGTACGTTGTCTCTTTATATTATGCTGCTTTTCACACGTGTTATTACGTGGACTTTTTGACCACTCAGCACCGTTCTAAGTTGAAAATTTTTCATTAATTTATGTAAATTCGCCTAATTAACGTAAATTATCAATTTTTTTTAAAAAAATTGAAAAAATTATACTTGACAAAGTCAAAAAATGCCAAAGAAAACGATTAATTTTTTATTAAAGAAATTACATTTAAAGTGGTGTTCGGTCGAAAAGACCACGTCTATACGTTCTAGGGTTAAAAAAGTTATGTGGTTCAGCTAAACCCATTTTTAGTTTTCTAAGGATTTTAAAAAAGGGTTAATTGACTTCTTCTTCTTCTTCTTTTGTTTTTTGTTTTGTTTTGTTTTGTTCATGAGGTATACAATGTGTGTTAAAATATTTTATTGAAACCAATTATTAATTAAAAAAAGGTGTATTGCCTGCATTTAAATTTTTCAATTTGTCTACTAAAAAAAGTCACTTTTTAATAAATATTAAATCATGCAAATTAAGAACCACGTCATTTAACATTGTTAAATGGTTAAAATTTCATACCTAAAAAAAAATAATAATAATAACAATAATAAAATAAATTTTATAAAGTGAGACATAATTATCCTACATTTCAGCGGATGCTCAGCGTAACATGATAAACGCCGCTATTAATGAGTACCACAAATCAACTTGCATAAAATTTTTACCATACACTGGAGTACAGACAGATTATGTGAGCATTGAAAGTTCAGCTACTGGATGTTGGGCAAATTTGGGTAGAATTGGAGGCATGCAGAAAGTCAACTTGCAAACCCCAGGATGCCTCTATTATGTAAGTAAAATAACCAACACATAATGGTTGATTGATTGATTGATTGATTGATTGATTGATTGATTGATTGATTGATTGATTGATTGATTGATTGATTGAATGATTGAATGAATGATTGATTGATTGATTGATTGATTGATTGATTGATTGATTGATTGATTGATTGATTGATTGATGATTATTTTATTGCAATTTTCGAAATAATATACTATTTATATGTTTAAGACCCGCACTGTCATAAATTTGCATGAGAATGTCATGGATATCATTTCTTGTCTTAAGTAATCACTGCTATTTTATTTTACGTGAAGAAACAATGCTAAAAAAAAGTTAACACTTCTATAACTTTTTTATACAGCTGCTAAAAAAAAAATCCTATATAATATTTATGTATATGTGTGTGTATTATATATATAAAGTATAATAATATTTATAATCTCTCCCACTCGTGATATAGGTTGGTACTGCGATTCACGAATTGATGCACGCAATTGGATTTTATCATGAACAAAGCCGGACAGATCGTGATAACCACGTGACCATTCAATGGCAGAATGTGCAAACAGGTATTTTTTTTAATCATTACTTTAAATAGGTATCAATGAACTAAAATAAATTGTATAACTATGACATTATTATTTTTTTTATAGTTATTTTATTTTTTGTTTGAAAAGTATAACTTACGTTACTACGTTATTATATTTCATTTTCATTAATTTTCCTAAAAAATTCATTTTATAATTTCTTTTTTTCCAACCTATATAAAACTTAAAGATATGTTAAGAAACATAAAGTCTTTCTATATATGTGTAAAGTAAACCAGTTAAAACTGTTAAAAGTTGGTTTTACATTTTTTTGCTCCTTTATTATTATTAATTATTTCTCTCTTTTTTCCAGGCAAAGCACACAATTTTGATAAATATGATTCAACTGCATTCGGAGTAAATTACGATTATGGGAGTGTCATGCATTATTCTAAAACAGCATTTTCTAGTAATAATCTGGACACCATTGTACCTAAGGTAATATAAAAAAAATACTTATACTGTGTTTTACTTTTACAGGAGGAACAATTAAAAGTATGTATAAGTAATAATTATTCTAGCTAAATCCACCAACATTTATATATAACGTCATAGTTTAAACTATATACATATATGTGTGTGTGTATATATATATATATATATATATATATATATATATATATATATATATATATATATATATATATATATATATATATATATATATATATATATATATATATATATATATATATATATATATATATGTATATCGATAATGTTGCGAAAAAAATGTGTAACTCGTATTTTGTCAGGTGAAGCAAAATGTGTAAGTCGTTTTTTGTCACGCTAAGCAAAATGTGTATCTCGTATTTTGTCACGCGTAGCAAAATGTGTAAGTCGTTTTTTGTCACGCGTAGCAAAATGTGTAAGTCGTAAATAATAAATTTTACAGGAGAAGCGTTTGTAAAAAAATATTATATATAATATTGTTTTAAATATTAAATAACCTAATTTTTTATGCTTAATTAATTTTTCAAACAAAATTTTTACAAGATATTATTATAGCAAACAAAATGCATGATTTATGAGTAATATTGCTTTTCTTTTATTAAAACTTTATACTAGGTAAGCTAAAAAGTGCATTATTTAAATAAATAATAATTTTAATGTCATAAATTTAAATAAAAATAGGCTTATTCTTATCATTGTTCTTAATTTTACGTAATCATATCCACACTAACACGCCCACGTGTTTTTCGAAACATTTGCACACCAACTGTACAAAGAAACAACTAAAATAAAATTATAATTACATAATTCTTAAAAATGTATCACGACATTATTGAAAATACAGGCTCCTTGTTTTCAATAATTAATAATTTTAGAAACATAGAATACAGCTCATAAGTAAACAATTTGAAATTATTAGGGCAATAAAATTAGTTAGTTATAAGTTTTAAAACTCTGTAACATTGGTACTTCTCTTTTAAAACTATTATTTTTTAAATAAAAAAAGTGCCACCTAGCGATTAAATTTATAACTAAATATGCGTTTTAAGATTGACCAAGAGAAGCGATAAGAAATAAACAATAACTTAATAAATAAATCGATTCAAACAATAAAAAATGAGCTCAAGGAAGTACATAATTCAAAGAATTCAAAACATTAAAAAAATCATTTTTGTCAAAAAGTGGAGTTACACATTTTGCTTCGCGTGATAAAAAACGAGATAGACATTTTGCTACGCGTGACAAAATACGAGTTACACATTTTGCTTAGCGTGACAAAAAACGACTTACACATTTTGCTTCGCCTGACAAAATACGAGTTACACATTTTTTTCGCGACAAGATCGATATATAGAATATTTATTAATATAGCATAAGTATTACTTATCTAGGGGTAGAACACGTTTAGAAAAAAAATTGCCTAATATCCTTCACGTAGATTTGGCCGGATTCATTGATTTCTAATTTATTTTCCATTCACAAGAAGGAAGGTGCTGACTGTGACGTCATAGCTCGCTTGTTTTTACGCGTGCATGGACCAGGCTAGCTGTGACGTAAGAGTCCGTATTTGCCATTTCTTGAATAGAAAATAAATTAGAAATCAATGACTCCAGGAAAATCAACGTTGATATTCCGGTATGTTAGGATATTAGGCAAGTTTTTTGTTCAAGGTGCGTTACGCCTTTATGTAATTACAAAATAGCAACATTTGTGCTTTAGTGTAGTAATTATTCAATGCAGCATATAATAAAAACCTTTATTTCTCTTTTTTTTTGTTTTTTGTTTTTTTTTTTTTTGTCGTACAGCCCTGGACAAACGTTTAAGAACGGGGCAGTGGCGGCCGCAGCGTTTTCTCATAAAAAAATAGCATAGTTTGATTACGAGTTGCCCGATCGTTCTCAAACTTTTGGCCATAGCTGTACAATAAAAATTAAGGTGTCTTATCAGGTCCTAGTATATAGCTGCTAAAAAAACATACAAAACAACATATCGTGGTAAAACATACAAAATTTTAGATTACGTTTTTTTTTTTTTTTTTTAAATTATGCTCCCACAAAATTATTAAAAAATAATAACCTAATAAATAATAATAAAAAGAGCGAGGAGGTTTAGGCCTGACAAATTTTTAGCCGGTTCTTAAACCTAACCTAACCTAAATATGGTTAGAATTAAAAAAAAAAAAAAAGTATTGATGATTATAACAACTAGAAAAACATAGTATAGTGAGTATAAGAAGTACATATTTTTAAAAAAGTGACATGAATATATTCGTGTATTGTATAATATATAATATGTATTGTAAAGAAAAGAATCGAAGGAGAGAAAAAATAAAGATAATTTACGTGAACTCACATACTAGGATCGAGTCTTCAAAACTGCACTACTTTACAATAAGTATAATATGTAGTTAAAAGGTATAAAATTATGTAAAATTTGCTTCGCTTGATGTTAAAACTTTTCATAATATTAATAAACAATATTTTATATTTCAGGTTCCTTACAGTGGTCTTGGACAAAGAAAAGGTTTCAGTCCACTGGATATTGATAAAATAAGAGCCATGTATAAATGTAGTGGAACAGAATCATTACTCTAAACACCATGGAAAATGTCACTGTCATTAATTATAAATTATTTAACAAATGTATATAAAATTATAATTTTTTTCTCTCATTTTTATTATATTGAATGGTTGAATTGGTGTAACTGTAGTAGTTAATTTTTAATAAGTAAATTTATACCGCATAACCGTATGTTTTATTTATTAGATGTAATTATAAATATTTACACTAATTGAACACTGTTCGATAAAGAGAAAAAAAGTATTTATGTAAAATAAAATAGAAAAAAAATTAAAAATTTATTTTGTAATCTGAAATACAAAATATTCTAATTAATTTTGTATTAAAGAAAGGAGGTCATTAATTGAAACCTGCTGTTCAAAAATTACATCTTTAATTACTATTTAATTTTTACTATATATCAGTAACACTATGACCTATTAAGGTGCCAGTGTGCAATTTTTTAAATTATTGGATATAAAATTTTCAGCACAATCTTTGTTGTAACTTTGTGTTCTTCCATATCACAATTATGACATGACCAGTTTAACTTATTTTTTTTTCATGTATATAACGGATAATTTTATTCCCTAATTAAATTTACAAAATTTGAGTTGATTTGCATTAGTTTCTTGAGTATGAAAAGTGGATATTGTCGAAGAATTTGTGCACAAATAAACAGAGAAAGAGAGAGAGAGAGAGAGAGAGAGAGAGAGAGAGAGAGAGAGAGAGAGAGAGAGAGAGAGAGAGAGAGAGAGAGAGAGAGAGAGAGAGAGAGACTTGTTGGAGAGACTACTTCGTTCATTGCTCATAGTAATATTTTATATGAAATAAAAATACACACAAATGTGCTTTACCTTTTTTTTTTTTTAATTTTAATTTTACGTGTAAAATAACATTTCTATAATATAAATTAGAATATTTTAAATCATTAAAATTTAATGAATATTGTTTTATTTGCGTTTCTTAAAGTGATAGTTTACACCATCTAATATGAAATAAAAAGTATTACATTGAAAAATATATTTTTAAATATTATTTATGATTTTTTTTCTCAACATTCAACATAATATAGTTTTATTAGTGTTGTGCACTTGTAAATAGTATGTATAGTAATAAGCGAGACAAAATAATATGGAACCATACCAAGGCAGGAAACAAGCAGCAAGCAAAAGAGACGGGCGAAAGAAAGTCAAAACGGGCAAGTTTTGTGTGTTCAGAAGGTGAATAACGTATCATAGCATAGTATGTTTTTGTTAATGTAATCCAGAGAGGATTCCGCTGAAAAGTACTGGACAGCTGGAGACGTGTATTGTGGGTCATAGTATTATTCTTTATTATAAGGTAGTACACATGAACAGTGTTGACGAGCACACGCATTATAATAATGCTCTCATAAATAATATTTTAACTCTTATAAATATTATACAGTGATAATAACTATTAATTATGTCCAGTTAATTCAATATTTATGCATTATGGTATCGTGTTATTTATGGTGATGTGTTTTGATGAGCTAATTTGGATAGTGTGTGAATATGGAGAAGAAAAAAGTTTTTTAGAACATATAATATAAACTAAATAATCTGCAGAATTATAATTGTCTCAAATCAACGCATGCTTGTTAACTTTGATAAGTGATAAGGTAAGTTAAACATATTATATATAGTATAAATAATATATTACATATAACTATAAGTCCATAATAATTATTAGAGTATTGCATCTATATACGATTATAAGCCTTTTTAAAAAACAATTAATCTTTAAATGTATATTTTTTTTTCAATTATTCGGACAAGACCGAATATTGATGTTAAGACCGAATATTTGGTCATACTAACGTTTGTGACAAAACGTACCTTTTTTTTTTCGTTAGAATTTTAAGGCTTAAAAGGTTTTTGATTTTCCAATAGTTTTATTTTATTCAATAATTTCTATAAAAGGGCTAAATATTTTATTATTTTTATATTTTAAACGACGCGAATGTATTTCTCATGTGACATGATAAATCATTTAAATTTTAATATATTTATTTTATAGATTAAAATTTTAAATAGGTTTTCAAAATCAATCCATAAGAACGTAAACTTACATAAAAAACAGAGATTTAATAAAAAAAATAAAAAGAAAAGGAATACAATAATCAGGATATTACATAAAGTAACAAAATAAAAACAGAAATTTAATTATACATCAAATATAATATTTATTAAAAAATAGGTATTAAACACTATAATAGATATGGAAAAAACCAATTATACAACATTATTATATTCCAGCTGAGGATAAATATAGTTAAATTTAGTTGAATTAGTACTTATTTAAGTATAAAATTATTAATTAGTTATGCTACCGCTGTATATTCACAAATGAAGTTCAAATTAGTTTCACAAGGATTGTCATACCAAAATCCTTCATTCATCATTATACAATTGGATGTGCTCAGATTTGGTTCTCCAGGTCCCCAATTTGTATATGACATAAATTGGCTGTTTATCCAAGCATAACCAGAAGAATGTCCAATTTTGTTGGCTGAGACCCAAAAGGAAGTGCCTGCATGTCCAACTGTACATACATAGCGCGAATAAAAATACATATCGATCAATCAATGTGATTGGGTATGTGTGGTGGGTAATCATTAATCAATGTGACTTACTACTTGCTATATAGTCTTTAAGAGCTGAGTTTTCTGCTAAAGTTTCTATAGATACCAAATCTACTGATGAGAACTCTTCGTTAAAAAAACTGTGACAAAAGTTCATAGCCTCCATCCATGACATCTGCAGACATAGAATAAGCATTTATATATATATATATATATATATATATAAATATGACAAAATATAATATATTTTGATAATAGTCCAATCAAAAGTAAACAATTTGCCCATGAATTTATTAAACGTATTTAATGAGAAATTAGATCATTTACTTCAGGTATAATATAAATATAGCTACAAATAATTAGAAAACCCAACCAAAGATGTTCCTTTATTTAGAAAATCTGAAGAATTAAGTGATATAATTTGTTCCTCAATGTTTAATAATTATATAAATAGTATTTCAATAAGTTCCTAATAATAATAATAATAAAAATATAGAAAAAGAAAAAGCGAGAAAAAGAAATTTAGTAAATAACTTTTACAAGTGATATAAATGTGTTGTGAATGTTTTATTAATGTGATTGATATAAATATGTATATTATAAATAATAAGTAAGTTATAAGCAATATAAATAATTTTCTCTTATATAAAAGACTGTACTTATGTCTCTCTAATATTATATTATATGTAAAAATTAACTGCATAGAATATATTTTTCCTATTTAAATTTTCCTTTGATAATTATGATGCATAATAGATGTAATGAAGAAATACTCTGACTATTGCAAATTGTTTCTAAGAAAGTCATAAGTGGGTTTTTACCACCTTTTTTGGTCTCTAATAAAAACCATTTATTATTATATTATAATCATACTAACTTGGTAATAAAAACGTAAATAAATAATCTATAATCAACATATTCATTAATTCAAAATATAAAAGTTTAACTTTTCAAGTTCATATAATACTTACTTTTTGAGTTGTAAAAATTGAATAGGTAGTTAGTGTCTCTCCATACTCTAGTGGAACTTTTTCTAAGAATTTAGGGTCTACAAATATTAAAAAAAAAAAAAAAAAGTTTAGAATAGAGTGGGAAAAATATAAAAATATAATTATAGTACACAATTTAAAGACACAAAAATCAAATTATGTATTTTTCTTAATGTGTAATAAATAACTATAGAATATATATTTATATATAATTTTGTATGAAGGACGTTTATTAAAAGATGAAATCATGTCAATTAATTGGTAAGAAATTTATAAGACTATTACCATATGCGAGTGTTGTAGAGACCTATAAGAAGAAATAAAAAAAATATCAAATCATGCATTTTTTTATAATATTTATCTTCTATTGAATTACGTTGCAATACATATTCTATATATACATAGAAATTTAAATAAAAAGAACAATAAAATAAATCAAAATTACTTTGCTATTGACAACAATTTAATATATATTTACATCATTAATGACAATAAACATAATTAAAAAATTATTACATCATTCATGAGTCATGAAATTTTAGTATCTAAATACTCAAATTGGCCGAGCGTATCTTTATCTTGTATTGTAGTATCTTGTTTTGCTAATTTATAATTTTTGGCAGAAAAATTTTAAATTTATTTAATAAATATTATATATATAAATATAAAAATATATATTTCATTTTGGTATATATATTTTTATAAAAATATTATAATGTCAACCATGGAAGAATCCAAATCTTATGATAGGGTCTTGAAAGTCTCGGGAGTGTAAATTCAGTATAAATGCATTGTAAATATGTAAATAACTAGCATAATAAGGTGTACCTCGCCTAGAGGTTTGATAAAAAAAAAATTATACATTTTTACAAGAAATTTCCTTAAAAACGTAAAAAAGCTCAAAATAGTCGACAAATAGTCGATTTTTGTGTGAAATAGTCGCTAAGCTCGAAATAGTCGATGTTGAGATTGGTGGAGATATGAAATAAAAAACTAACAATAGTTGAAAAACTATTTTTGCGCTCTCTTCATGACAAACAAAATATTATTATATGTATTGTTGTATACGTATTTTTATATTATTATATGTATATAAAGTATTGTTGAAGGGAGACTAAATAAGATAATTGGACCAAAGACTAAAAATTGTATATAAAAAACTGACAATAATAATGAAATACCTGTGTTCCAATTATGCAGACTGCTGTTATGATAAAAACTAAAGTAAAACGATGACTACGATGAGACTTCATTTTTTTAAATAAATGTTAAATTTTCTACTTTGCATTCTACTTTTTGTAGAAACGTTAAAAGATAAGCATTAACAAATTGTATTAATTAATCCATTATCTTAAAAAAAAATGATAAAAATTCACGATTATTTTTTGTTTTCAACTTAGAACAGAGATAAGTAAAAAACGCAGAAATATGTTAATGAAATGTCAATTCTTTTTATCGGTTTCTTTATTATAAAATTCTTTATATATTTCATATCTATATAATTTTATATAATTCATTTATATATTCTAACATTAAAGAATTGTAAACATATTTTAAATGTTCAAAACTATTCTTTATTTTATTGTATTTTTAACGGATAACAAAAAAAAGCCAATTATTTAAATTATAGAGTTGTGGAAAATATTAACCCGTTTATTTGAAACTTACTATACATAGTTTATACAGTTAACTTGATTAATCAATTTGGGCTAATTCAGGAAATTGAATAGAGATTTCTTTTTTATTATTAATACAAAATCCAACCAAGTCATAGCCTTATTGGTTGGTTCATAATATTTTTACACATTATGTCGTATTAACTTACATTTTAAAATCATACAATTATGTTTTATATTTGAAAATAAATACAAAATATTGAAATAACTCGCAAGTAGATTTTCAATTAAAGAGAAATAGATAATTACAATAAAACATAAATTGTTGCCGATTATTAATATATTTTATATTCATATCATTATGATAGAATATGAAAGACCAAATCAACCATTTCTAATAAATTAAAACAAAATAATGTTATTTATAAATAATAATTTATAATAAAAAGACAAAGAAAAAAAAAAGACTTAGTAATAGGGGATATAATATAAAATATATATATATAATATATATATAATATATATATAATATATATATATATATATATATATATATATATATATATATATATATATATATATATATATATATATATATATATATATATATATATATATATATATATATATATATATATATATATATATCTGGCTATGGCTATGTATAATATAAAAGTCTCATTTTGTGATTTACATCAGTGATATTTAATTTATTGATTTTCCTATTTTATTACAGAATTCTATTAACAAATATAAATTTAATTCTTCATTAAAGAAATTTGGATTTTTATTTTATTTCTAATATATATGCTGGTGAAGTAATATTCAATATTTATTTATAACCATATAGATGTACAGTACCCTTACAGTTTTATTTTCTTAATTTACTATTAATTATTATTATTTATATTCATAAAACCATTTTTTTATAAGCTTTTACAGCTTTACAATTGGAACTTAAAGGTATAGCACATCTTGAACAAAAAACTTGTCTAATATTCTAGCGTACCTAAAAATGAAAGTTGTTTTGTGAGGAGTTATTGATTTCTAAATAATTTTCCATTCCCAAAGTGTCGCGTGCGGTCTATGATGTCACAGCTTGCTGGTCCACGCGCGCGTAAAACAAGCGAGCTGTATAATATCATAGTCCGACTGCACCATTTCGTGAATGGAAATAAATGAGATAGCAATGACTCCGGCCAAATCAACGTTGATTTTCAGGCATGTTAGGCTATTAGACAAGTTTTTTGTTCAACGTGTTCTACACCTTTGATTAAGAGAAAGGTTAATGCTGTGTAATTGTAAATTGCATTAAGATAGTATAGTTTAGTATAGTATAGCCCTTTCAAAACTTTGTATTTTTTTTTTATCTATGCATTTTTTTGAATAAAGACGATTATTTATTTATTTATAGTTTAGTTATTTACTCCTAATATTAAACTGATGAGAACTCGTATATTCAGTGGTTAGAATTAAGGCGGAACGTACGGGAACTTGTGTTATACAATATTGTTAAAATTTAATTAAATTTGTAGACGTATAGAAAACTGCATACTATAGGGTGTATGCGAATGACGTCATATTTATTGCACTTGGAAGCCATAGTGGAGTCGTGCATAGCATTGTTCAGCATAGGACAAACTTCATTTAAGCTAATTATCTTTGGGAAATCGGTTAATTTTTTGTTATTGTTATTTCTCTCACATACTTGAGATATTAAAATTCAACATCATATTTACAGCATCAATGCTCTCAAAAACATTGCATAGGGGTTTTAAACTGGCAAAATGATTTTTTGTCCATGTTATTGAGTTATCCAACATGGCATCGACTTTAACATGAATGCATAGACCCTATATACCACCAGTTCCTTTCGTATAATGTCCCGGCATAAAAGTCTTAATTCAGACCTTCTACGGGTGGTGTATATTCACAAATGAAATTCAAATTTGTTTCACAAGCATTATCATACCAAAATCCACCTATCAACATTAAACAATTATAACTACTAGTATTTGGCTCTCCGTTGCCAAAGTTTGTATACAACATAAATTCGTTATTTAACCAAGCGTAGCCTGATCCACGTCCGATTTTATTTGATGAGATCCAATATGCAGTAGTTGTATGTCCAGCTTAAAATAAATAAACAAATTCATTAATTAATCAGGAATAAATTATTCATTCAAATTCTAGTTAATTCTAATTAAAATTCTAGTAAATAAATTATCTAATCGTAATTAAAAATTATCATAATAAAATCATTAAAATTATTTTTAAGTTACGTATATGAATGCTATATAAACAAAAATTTTAACTGACTGTACTGTTAAACAGTTGGGTTAAATTGAGAGGTTGTACTCCAAAAAAAGGCCCAATAAAAGCCGTTAATTATTATTATTATCATTATATCTTACTGCTTGCTAAATATTCAGTGATAGCTGTGTTTTCTCCAAAAGTTTCAATGGATACCAAATCTACGTCCATTATTGGATCCACGGCACTTGAAAAACTGTAGCAAAAGTTCATTGCTTCCATCCATGACATCTACAGAAATGGCAGATACAATTATTATTAGTATTATCATGTAAAAGAATGAAAATAAGAGGGTATTCGGCCCCGAGTATGTAATAGCGTACGGTTCCAGGGCTTGTCACATTCAACTATAACTATACAATAATTATATGTATTAAAAACGGGCTAGCGGCTATATTTTCGAGGACATAAGTACATTGCTTTCATGGCATAGGACAGGCATTATTCTTGTCCTTTTTAAAAGTGATTCCTGATATATTTCTATAATTTGACTATTTTTATCGGGTATAAACAGCTCATTTTAATCTATGAAAAACAACAATAGTTCATGAGTAATAGTTGTTATTCTTTTATATTTGCCAAAAATAACACCATTTTCTATCATAGTCAATGTTTTTTACTGCACAAGTATGGCATCGAAGTACAAGCTTAAATCAATTGAGTGAAGTGAAACCACTCAATAAATAAAAACTTACTTTCTTAAATTTATTTGAAGATAAGATATTTAAGATTATTATCTCTAAGATTATTTAAGATATTTCGACTCAACTGAATAAGTTGATCCAATTTTTTAAAATTATAATAAATTATATTAATATGGGTAACGTAAAGGGAGGAATAATAATAATAAAAAAAAGTTTAATATACTTACTTTTTGATTTGAAATGAACGTATAAGTTTTCAAAATACCACCACCAATGTCCAGTTCAACTTTTTCCAACAATGAAGATTCTGCAAGCATACGTAAAATAAGAGAGAGGAGAGAGACATAGAAAGAGTAAAGAGAGAGACTAGAGAGAGAAAGAGACTAGAGAGAGAAAGAGACTAAAGAGAGAGAGAGAGAGCTATAGGGTGTATGCATTCATGTTAAAGTCGACGCCATGTTGGATAACTCAATAACATGGGTGGCATAGGAACAAAAAATCATTTTGCTAGTTTAAAAAGACTATGCAATATTTTTGAGAGCATTGATGCTGTAAATATGTTGAATTAGTATCTCAAGTATGTGAGAAAAATAACAATACCAATAAATTAACCGATTTCCAAAGATAATTGGCTTAAATGAAGTTTGTCCTATGCTGAGCAATGTTATGCACTACTCCAGTATGGCCTTCAAGCGCAATAAATATGACGTCATCCGCATATACCCTATAGCTATAACACAATAAAAATGTGATTGGTATAAACTTCTCACTTCTCACACACAATTTTGTAATGATGGTATTGTAGAATTTACGACTAATACGTCACTAATTAATTGTATATCTGTTGAAAATCATGCGATAAAAACGCAAATGATTTTACAAGCGTTATAAGCAGAGCGTACAGAGCTTTCACAATATGTATGTATTTATGAATCTGCAGAAATTGACATGTATTTTAATTGTTGCAACAATGAAAAAAAAAAGTCAATATTTCAGTAGAATCTTACGTCCATTGTGAAAACTACTTTATAACTACATTGAAATAAACAGTAACACGTTCCTTTTCAAAACTATATTATTTTCATTCAGTTCTAAATAATATATGTGACGTCATAATCATTAAATCTATAATACTTAAGAAAACATTTCAAAACTGTGAACGCTCATGGATTTAGATTGGCAATAGCATAAAAAATGCATTCAATAAAAAGAAAATTAAAGTCACAAAAAGTAATAATAATAAGATTATAAACATCAGTATACATACCATATCTAGGTCTTGTAGAGGCCTACAAAGAAATGAAAAATTTAGGTTTAAATATTATAAATTTTACAACTAAAACATATATGTTATAAAAATAATACATAAATTACGATTGTAGTAATAATAGTTTTTAACAAATTAAAGCCATAGACCACATAAAACAACATGTGCGTTTTAATGAATAGACACGAAATGGGATCTTCAAAACTGAGGACAATTTTTACCAGAATATTAATGTAGCCCCACGAGAGAGCGTGAAAAAACTGTAAAATATGCAATTTGCGTGAAAATGCATTTTTCTGACGTCAGAAACATGCAAAAATTAGTATGAAAATATTGTGCGGGTTGCATAAATTGAATTTTTTAATCACTGCTACGGGGCTACTGTTGGGTTTTGTGACAAACTAATGTTATTTATGTAAATCCCATCAATTGTTTTGTGATGTAAATGAAAATGTTTTCATGGTTTCTATGCCTTTAAGGTAAATAATTATAGAAATAAAAAATGAGCTTATACTTCTGTATCAGTTATCCAAAGACCGAAGATAAATAAAGCCAAGATCAAACGTTGAGGCTTCATTATAAAGTAAATGTTCAAACAATTGCTCTGCTATCCCACTTTTATACTAATCCACGAATATATAGATAATTGTATTGGTTTACAAATTTTGTGTAACAAAAAAAACATGTGAACGTCGCAAAGAAGTTGATAAACATCAAACGACTATATAGTAAATAATGTTGATAAAAAAAATAATGATAAGATTATATAAAATGATATCACTCACATTGTGTGCATTACTTCAGTTACAAATCCTAACTTATTTGAGATTTAAACAATTTTGAGTTATTATGAGCAGCAATACGTAAAAACCCAAATGTTTCAAAAGTTTATTTTACGTAGTTTTGTAAATTGAGTCAGTATTAAAAAATTAAACGCAACTTTAATAAGCAGTAATCAGTGATTAAAATAGCGAATGAATTAGTTAGTGAAAATAAATAAATGAGTAATTAAAAATAATAATGAATGAATAAATAAATCAAACAAAAAATCAATGCATCAATAATTATAAATAAATAAAAATCCTAATCAAAACTTTACTAAATCTTTTTGTAAAAGTGCTGAAAGTATCGTAGCAGCGATCAGAAAATTTCCGCTTGTATTACTCGCACAATATTTTTATACTAATTTAACTTTATTCTTTGTCTGATGTCAGATACAGGAATAATCACGTGAATAGCACACTTTCAGTATTTTCACGCTCTCTTGTGGGGCGTCATTTACATTCTGGTAAAAATTGACATCAGATTTGGAGATCTCATTTTATGTTTAATGAATAAAAAGCAGAATCTGCTATTGCTAAATTGCTAATATTGCTATTGCTAATATTGCTAATATCTGATATTGTTTTATGTGGTCTAATAATGCGTATTTTAATCAGTTCGTCGACCAAGCACGCCAATATAACCATTAATTTTAAAAACTCAAATCTTAATATTGAGATATAAAGATGTATCATGTCTAATAAAACAAATTACTTTTCTCTTTAAACCATTTTTATTGGATTTATAAAAATTTTACACAGTATATTTTTCACAAATTAAATTGAAATTTCCTTCACAAGGTGCATCGTACCAAAATCCATTATACAAAATCATACAATTTACTGCAGGTACATTTGGTTCTCCAACTCCCCAACGATTGTAGTTCATGAACTTGTTATTAAGCCACAAATATCCACTGCGTCCTATTTTATTACCTGAGGTCCAAAATTGTACTTGACTATCACCTAAAAAGAAAAATAAATGGAATTAAAATATAAATATTATGATACTTTTATACTATTAGATAGAGATAGTATATAATAAAAATAGGCTCATGAGTTGGAAGTGACGAGAATTCATAACCCTGGTATGCATATGACTTCACGGGGAAGAAGGTGAAGCTAGGTGAAGCCAAGGTGAAGCTTCCTTTTTAGCTTCACTTCATTAACGAGCAAAGTGAAGCTCATTTTTTAAGTTCAACTTCACTTCAACTTCACGGTTGGAGCAAAAATGAAGCTGAAGTGAAGTTCACTTCCAGCTTCACTTTTTGAGCAAAGGTGAAGCGGAAAGTGAAGCAGCCGTTTGCGAGGCAGCTGCTGGCTGGCTGCGTGGCATGACGGAAGAGCGGTGGCAGGCGAAGAGCAAAGACAGTGAGGCAGCGCTGAGCCGGGAGAGCGAGAAGAGCGCGGCGGCTGCAGGATAGCGAGTGTGTGTAAGAGCGGAGCGGAGAGGAAGTGGACGCCAGTCGCAAGCAAGCAGCAAGCTAGTAGACCGTTGGGGAAGTACGTGTGATATAATTTGCGTTCTTTTACAAGTTTATATATGGAGTTATGTGTTTATTTGACGACTGATCACTTTTCGTAACACGTGAGTAAATAATGTGTATAAGTTCCAGTTATTTTGTCATATTTTTGCTGATAAAAGAATTGTTTTTGTTTCATGCGCCATGATTGCCACTCGATCCTGGGAGGAAAATGTAAGAGATTTTATTTATTTTTGTGTATATTTGTTGCAGTTATATAAAAAAAAGCATGAAAGTATTATTATATACATTATTTTATGATTTGCTGGTAGTTATTAATAATCAGAATAGTAGCTTATTTGCATGAAAATTGTGTGCTGTGTATTTTGCAGAATGCAGAAAAGGGAGACCGTTATTATTTAGCGCCAAATGTTTTCAAAAGTCCAGGCGTGACCAGGTGCATGTTCTGAAGCCAGACAGAACCAAACGATGCTGATTTCCGCTTCATATACTGGCTTCCTCTCCGCTTCATATACTGCTTCCCCTGTGCTTCCTTTTCGAGCTTCATAATGAAGCTTCATTATGAAAGAGGCTTCTCAACGGCTCACCGTGAATTCACCATGAAGCTAACTTTTAAATAAAATATGAAGGTGTAAATGAATTCACGGTGAACTACTAATGAAGTCCTTTGTCTCAGCGGGAAGTGTCGCGTATGGAAATTACAAACACTAGTAAGATGGAGTTTTGTTTGTCTCTAGCCTAAAGCTCAGTTATTAAACTATACACAAGTATTAAGGTTTAAAATCATCACATGATATATTTTTTCTTTGTTATTATAAACACCTGAAGATGATACGTCACTACCTGTTTGAAACTTTTATGTAATGCTGTATTTAATTTAAAAACTATAAAATGTCAAATTATAAATTATTAACCTCTGAAAGCAAGAATATCAATGGACCACCGCGGAGTTTTGTACCTTTTGTGGCCTCAATAAAAACTATTATCTATCTATTTCTTTCAATTCTTTTTCTTTGTTTATATAGAACTAACAGTAAGAAACATACAAGTAAAAGGATATATTGGCAAAAAAATAATAATAATAATCATTATGCTTGAACTGCGCACACATTATTCTCACACGTTCTAAACAAATGCTTTTTCTTTTTTTTCTTTTTTTTTTTTTTTAATCTAATATTTTCAGATTAGAACCTTTTTTATATCATATAGAGTATATTTTTTAAGAATTATATTTTAAGAATTTAACAAATTCAAAAAATATAAAAAAAAATCTTAAACATTTTTTAATCCATATTATGTAATTATGATTATTTCACATAAACGCTTGGAAACAAAAATAATATAATAACAACATATTTTCCTACCTTCTGCAACCAAATGTTTTGTTATGACGTCATGTTCTAGTTTAGTTTCTACTGATAATAGTTCAAAATCATAAATTGAGCAAAAGTAAGCAGCTTCCATCCATGACATCTGTAAATATTTATTACAAAATATATTAAACTATTTGGTATGGTTCATATTAGTGTTCATATACGTATAGGGTGAATGCATTCATAATTTCATATAACTGCAGTCGACGTTATATGTAAGCACTTTAAATAACATGGGCTGGTATATGGAAAAATTAAACATTTTTGCCAGTTTAAAAATACTCAACAACAATATTTTTGAGAGCATTATTGCTGTTATTATTGAGTTGAAGGTTTTCAAGTATGCGAGAAGAATAAAAAAAAATATATATATATTCTAAAAATAAAAAATATATAATTATAATAAATAAATAAATAAATAAATAAAATCTTTTGCTTAATGCTGAGCAATGTTATTTACTGCTCCAATATGACTCTGATGCACATTCCCACGCTCTTTCATGCAACCATAAAATACAATAGTGATAATTGATAATTTAATATTCACAATAATATGCACATTAATTGCTTGAAATTTATTTTGATATAGGAAAAATACTCTTGCTTTATAGAGTTTGCACATAAAACATAAAATAATCACTGCATAATATCGAGCATATATTATTATACTGTAGTAATATACAGTTAGTATATTAATTATGATAAATGCACTTTTCGAAAAACCAGAATAGGCTAAAGTTGGTAATTGGTATGTTGTTTTGTATGTCAAATTATGATTTTATTATAATTATATTAGCATATGTTATGGCCAAGGTTCATGTAATAGGGTTGGAAAAGCCCTTTATGTGCCTTAAATAAAGATATATTATTATTAATATAATAATATACTGTATTATTTAAACAACCACAATAGGAGATAGGAGGTATATTATATGTACATATAATTTTTCTAATTACTAATCATTACACACTACAATATATGCCAGTCCATTCTGGCATTTTAAAATCATGCAAAAGTGTTTTGATTTACTTTTGTCCCCTTATATAGTTTTCGTTTTAAATACTCTAGCTAGAAATTCAGCCGGTTTTTTATGTTATGTAATGGTAATGTATGATGAAAGGAATTATGAGAACGATCCAATGGAATTAAATGATTATTTAAAATAAAAATAAAATAACTGTATATAATGTGCAAAATTCAGCGTTTTTTTAATTATTAATTTTTTTAGTTTATAAGCTATTGATGACTTACTTTTTGATTATTGATGAATAAATAAGTTTTGAGTACAGCAGTGTTAGTTGTATTAAGTTCTACAGTTTCAAGGAATTCAGTACCTGAAATATATGAAATGTAAATCTGTGTTACATAGCATATTATATAATGTAAAATTCATTAATATATTCAAGTCTCATAATTTGAATGTTTTTATAATCGTAGTGCATTGAATTATACTTACTCGTGTGTTATATCAATAAATTTGTTATTTTTATTAATTAATTTCAATTATATTTATTTAAATAATTCATTCATATTTTATATAACTTTAGCTTTAATATATACTTACTTTGCACAGCACGGTCATCCGTTCCATCCATGATAAACTAGAAACAGTACAGAAAAAATGTATCATAGAAAACCAATATATGAAGGAATGAACAATTAAATAATTTTGTAATGGAGCTTATTGGGGTTAGCGCACGGAGAAGGCTAAGGGTCCCCTAATTTATCATTACACTTATGAGGAAAACTTTTTTTTTTTCTCTTTTTTTTTTTTAGATTTGTGAGAAAACTACCGATTTCGGAGAAATTTAAATAAGAAATATTAGGCATAATTTTACGTGTTTTAAGCCATAGAATTTTTTAAACCAGTAACCTCCATTAATTAAGAAAATTGTATATATGTATATATATATATATATATATATATATATATATATATATATATATATATATATATATATTGCAACAAAAGCTGGTAAAACAAATTGATCAGTAAATTTGTCATAATGAAAAAAAATAATGTATGGTAATTGTACTAGTTATCGGCATGCTTCCGTAATTATCGGTAAGCGTTTGCTGCTTTTTTATAACATGTTTCATTCATTGGGGAGTTTAAAAATTTTAACACAGAAATGATTGCTTAAGAACCTTTTTTGTGCTAAAATTTCAAAGCCCTAGAATTAGTGGAAGGTATTAAAAAAAAAAAAAAAAAAAAAATCTGAAAACTAGTAAAATTACCATACCAATAATAATAAAAACTTACCATGGGATCGTCATCTTGAATAGGAACATCTTGGCCATTAGCAGCTGCTACTACCCAAACGACATACAGCCAAAACGTAACAACTCCTAATGTATTCATGTTCTCTTCTTTATGTGCCTTACTAATATTGCGTTGAGTATTTATACTAAAATATTTTTGCAAGTCATTTAACAAAGAATAATTTTTCATTGTTAAAACATAAAAAAATGATAATATTATAATTAATTAATTTTTTTGGCACATTTGAATCATTTTTATTATTATTATTGCTATAACCATTAGTGACTTCGTTAAATTACTTATAATTGTCATAGTATACTATCTTTGCAAATATATGACACTAACAAATTATATAATTATATATATTATATTTTTATATTTGTTAGAGAAATTTTAGATTAGAAATGATATGAAATTTAAGTTTTGAAAAACACTTCTTTATAAAAGCCCTCTCTTCGCTCTTTCTAAAGTGTATTCAGAATTCAGAAACAATGTCATCTTCCTCTGCACATTATTTTAGCTGTTCATAATATTAGCTGTTCAAATGTATTTATCTTAAATAAGTTAGGATTTGTAACTGAAGTAAAAAGTAATGCACCCTTTTTTTGAGTGTGTAGAAATTAGCTTATGAAAATATCGACTTTAAAATGCATATTTGAAAACCATTTAACTTAATTGATGGAATAATAATAATCAATAAATAAAAACTGTTCTGTTACAATTTTATAATCCAGATACTTAATAATTTTACAAAATATCAAAGGAGTATTAAAGCAATAGACTACATAAAACAAAAGATGTGCTTTTTAATGAATAAACACGAAATGGAATCTTCAAAACTGTTGACAATTTTTAACAGAATGTTAATGTAGCCCCACGAGAGAACGTGAAGATACTGTAAAGTATGCAATTTAAGTGACTATTCATGTTATGACGTCAGAAACATGCAAAAATTAGTATTAAAATGTTGTGCGGGTTGCATAAATCGAATTTTCTGATCACTGCTACGGAGCGCTACAGTTGGGTTTTGAGACAAACTAATGTTATTTATGTAAGCCCCATCAAGTGTTTTGTGATATAAATACTTATATGTTTTTATCTGGTCTAATCCTTTAAGTATCACTCTAAAAAAGAATGCATTACTTCAGTTACGAATCCTCTAACTTATTTGTGATAAACACTTACGAGTTATTATAAGCAGATAAAATAATATGTATTTTAGCAAATTATTAGCAATAGCTATTTTAAGTTATTTTAACGCGGGAAATCAGCTATTACGGGATTTTCAAGACTTAAAAGTTGTTTAGAAAGAAAAATCTGTAATTTTGCACAGTGATGCATTAATATATATACATATATATATTTCAAAAACGTAAAAATTTTGGGGTGTCACCATGCTAGATTTTAAATTATGAATTTTTGAACTTTTAGTTCCATAAGATCGTGTTAATTTCATTAATTGTTTTCTCTCTTATTTGATGGTCATGCGTTTTAAAATTTTTTATCATAGGTAGCTGTTACCATTAACTTAACTATTAACTTTGCATCACAAAGTTTGGAAGTTTCTTTTTAGATTTTGAGATGCGAGATGCAAGCCATCTGAATACAACCCTTAAGTTAAATAGCTATTGTTGAAGTTTTGCTAAAATGCATTATTTTATCTGCTCATAATAACTCAAAAGTGTTTATCTCAAATAAATTAGGATTCGTAACTGAAGTAATGGACTCTTTCTTTTTTTTAAGCTGGTATGAAATCGGATGTAATTTAAATAATACCAATATAGTTTATTCATTTATATATATTTTATTTTAAAGGTACAGTATAGATTAGATTGTTAAAACAGCTCTAAATGTATCTTAATAAGTGCGTTTTAGATAAAAAAAAAAAGTGAACTCATTTTAGTAAACCAAGCGAGAAGTGACGTCAGTGACCGCCAATGGCATTTTGTAAATGGAAAATAAATTAGAAATCAATGACTCCGGCCAAATCAAAGTTGATTTTCAGGTTTGTTAGGATATTACACAACTTTTTTGTTCGAGCTGTTCTACGCCTTTAAGATACGTAAAAGTGTCTTGGGTATCCCTTTTTTAAAAAATTGTGACTTGTGTGCAGTAGTTTTCTCACTTTAAAGGATGGGCAAAGGATGTTCGACGGATGAATATATAAATATGAGGATCGAATTTAACTTGTCATTCTAAGTAAGCAAGCAAGTCAGTCTAAAAATTGGTGCATTACTTTAGTTACGAATACTAACTTATTTAAGATAATCACTTTTAAGTTATTATGAGCATCTAAAATAATGCATTTTAGCAAGTTATTAAAAACATCTAATTTAAGTTGTTTTAAGTTTTTTGAAGGTTTTTTTAAAAGCTATTTCAAGTTAAATTAGCTATTTTTTACAATTCGCTAAAATGCATTATTTTAGCTAGTTATAATAACTTAAAAGTGATTATTTTAAATAAGTTAGTATTCGTTACTAAAGTAATGCACCAATTTTTAGAGTGGTTGTACCATATTATGATTCGTTTGTTTAAAATTTGATTTAGAATTTTAATTTTATTTTAATTTACGTACTTTTTAATAAAGGATTAACTTAACGTCCTTCACAGATAAAGAAAGCCGAGTGTTGATGTTGTTGATTTTGATTGCAAGGCCAATCATGCCATTTTGATTGTGATATAACAATACAATGTTCCGTTGCTGGTTGTCCTGGCTCGTTCTTATACCAGTTTTCATATATTATATGTTCTCCATTCATCCATAAAAAAGTAGAACGTCCAATTTTGTTTCCTGAAGTCCAAACTACGTCACCTGTAAGTCCTGTTAAATAATAAAAATAAAACAGAAAGTTGCAGTTTCTGGCACAGGTCACAGTAGCTTATAGGGTCTATGCATTCATGTTAAAGTCAACGCCATGTTGGATAAATCAATAACATGGGCAGCATAAGAAAATAAAAAATAACTAATTTTGCCAGTTTAAAAACACTTATGCAATATTTTTAAGAGCATTGATGCTGTAAATATGTGGAATCAGTATCTCAAGTATGTGAGAAAAATGACAATAACAAAAAATTAACCAATTTCCCAAAGAAAATTGCCTGAAACGAAGTTTGTCCTATGCTGAACAATGTTATTCACTACTCCAGTATGTACTCCACGTGCATTAAATATAATGTCATGCGGATGCACGATACACCCTATATAGGAGATGAAACTGAGTGCACACGTATAACATCGTGCGCAAAGTGCTAACTGTATATAAGTTTTTAGTCACAACTCATATTATGCCACCTGTAGTCTTTAATTACAACAAATCTGGTACGAAATTTATTCTCGCAAACACCTTGGCTCAAGTATGAGTTCGGTGTTTGTCTGTTTGTGCTATATAAAAGCAAGCAAAAGCAAACCTTTAAGTAATAATAAAACCCGTAATGGCCCGTGATGATTTAAATTTTTTTTTTAAAAAAAACAGTTTATTTTATAGTTATAAAAATAATATTTAATTACTAAATATTATAAGTTTAAAAAATGCAATATTGAAGTTGAGCTCTTATTATGCACCATTGTAAACAAAAGGAGTAAAAAACGCGGAGAGGCGGGGGGGGGGGGGGGGGGGGGAGGGGGGGAGGTGTTGTTGTTGTTGTTGTTGTTGTTAATGTTGTTGATACATTCACTATTTTTTTCCCCTTAAAAGCCACTTTACTATTAAATGTAATGCTTCTTCTTATACTGTGGTTAACACTTATGGTGATTTGGTTTTGTCATAAAATTGAAACATGTAAAAATGTATCTGTATAGTTTAAATTTCTCAGTGCTTACTTAAAGCCCTTATGCACTTATTTTTTTATCATTTAGAATACTAGTTTGATAATTACCATACCTTATTATCCATGAATTAGACACCAACATGTTGATTTTGTATTTATTTTTATTTATTTTCATTTTGACAGTTGAAATAAAACTTTTCTGACGTCACAATGTACCGGTGACTGTGATTAGCTGACTTTATCACGTGACTTGACGGGTGACTGTGATTGGCTGACTCATCAGCGAATCACAGTCACTGGGTCTGGTCACGTGATAAGTCAGCCAATCACAGTTACCGGTGCATTGTGACGTCAGATAAGTTTTATTTCAACTGTCAAAATGAAAACAAATAAACATAAATACAAAATCGACATGTTGGTGTCTAATTCATGGATAATAAGGTATGGTAATTATCAATCTAATATTCTAAATGATAAAAAAATAAGTGTATAAGGGCTTTAACTGCAGTGTACAACTATCTTTAAAAAATTGCTGAAGGGATAAAGAAACTAAAGAAAAGCTAAATATGGAATTAGGGGTAACCTGTCATTTTCCACTTCTTTTGCCAATGATAAGATAAGTTACAAATCATCACCACCAATATCAAGCATTGAAAAATTCCAAAATTTTCAATACATACAGTATGAAATATAAAATAACGTTGAAGGTTATATTTGAATGTGAATACTTATAAATATAATTATATAGAATTATAATTTTTAATATACTGTATGTTTTAAATTAGTTTGCGAAATATTCTTACCGATGTTTGTTAATTGTTGAATTATAAAATTATCCTCCTCTGCTGTTTCGATAGAGACAAGATCCATCCCAAATGAGCGACAAAATGTGAGGGATTCAATCCAAGTAAACTGAAAGAAAAAATAAAAAGCGTTGAATATTATTTACATTATAGATTATATTGTTACTTATTATTTTCGTAAAAATATATAATAAAGATATAAAATTATTGTAAATTATTGACAAGATTTTCCAGCTGTTTATGCTTTTTACACGAATTATATTGACATTGTTTGAAACAATAAATTATACGTATTAAAAAATTATGGAAATGTGAAATAAATACCTTCTGATTTTTTGAAAAGAAATATTTTTTATTTTTGAAATCCACCAGCGTTAGGAAACTGCGAGCTATAAAATTAAATAAATGAATAAATAAATATTATTATTATTATTACTATTTTTTTTTTTTTTTGCATTATTTTATACTTACGATAAAAAAATTCTTGACTCATTTGAGCATGCGATGCATGTTGATTGTATCGCTAGAAAGTATACAAATAAAACATTTAAATTATTATTTTATAATTAGGTATTATGATCGTAGAGCATAATCCATAATAATAAAGTTTTTATTTTATAGAAAAACTATTAACGAAAATTTATTAAATATTAATATTAATAAAATTTTAAAACAAGAAAAAGTTACTAAAATATTCATTATTATAATTATTAATTTAACAAAAATATATAGTTCATTATGTAATGATGCATTTATGTTTTATGGCATCCATAAGTATATTATATAGACAGTATAGACTTGCAAAAACAATTTTACTGTTTAACATATTTGATATGCTGTGCTGCATAATTATTATTCGCATTATGCCACGAATTATGTTGTGTGATAAATAAATATTTAAAAACGTCTGGTCCAGCGTTTATAGTAAATTATGACTTTTGACGTGTACATACGCTTGACATACTCATAATAATATTATTTTATTATTCAAAATCAGCACGCGTTTCTCACATTATAATAACATTGCAAATTTAGCGCGAGTTTTAGAAATGTTAAAATATATTATATCAAAATCATGTGTAAATGTAAATACACATCATGATGTACTACACTGAACGGTTGCAACCTCTATAGTTAAACTTTGTTTGTAATTTTGTTTTAAGTGTTGCATCAATAAAAATGACAACCTTACGGTTTAACTATAGATATAGAGTTAGAGGCGCAACTTACGGAGGTGGTAACTGGTAAGAATGTGGGTATACACTACACGTAACATATTATACACATTATACGTGGTGATTTGTATGTTTATTATTATGTATAATGCTATTTTTATCTCTGTGTGAATATAAGAGAAAATAAACGTTCTAGGTAGGAGGGAGAGTGTGTGTGTGAGAGAGAGAGAGAGAGAGAGAGAGAGAGAGAGAGAGAGAGAGAGAGAGAGAGAGAGACAGACAGACAGACAGACAGACAGACAGACAGACAGACAGACAGACAGACAGACAGACAGACAGACAGACAGACAGACAGACAGACAGACAGACAGACAGACAGACAGACAGACAGACAGACAGACAGACAGACAGACAGACAGACAGACAGACAGACAGACAGACAGACAGACAGACAGACAGACAGACAGACAGACAGACAGACAGACAGACAGACAGACAGACAGACAGACAGACAGACAGACAGACAGACAGACAGACAGACAGATTCATTACGATATAATATAATATACATACGATATTTGTTACATAAATATCATATATATATCAATTCATAACATTAATTTGAGGAAAATAAGCAAGTATTTTAAATATTTCATTAAATTTTATAAACACCTGTGCTTGTGTATTTTCCACTGCCCAGCGCAGTAAGCTGACGATGTCCACGCTGAAAGTTGGCGGCATGAACACAAGATTGTCAGAACTGTTGTTGTGTGATCCAAGACGTGAAATAAGATTGCTGAGAGCATCCTGTTTAAAATAATTATAATTTCACATAACTTGAGCTAATAAGACATGTTTTTATAAATGAAATAAGATTATAGAATTCGTAATAATAAAAGGTTTTTAGGAGATTTTCATATTTTGATCATAATCATACGTATAGGCAGAGAGTAACTTTAACAAGTATATCACAATTTTTCTTAAGAACATAAAAACACGCGGTTTTTGAGCAGTTTCGCTATTTATTCAAGCATTTGAAAGTAAAATAAAAACAATCCAGATTTAAATAGAGCTATATAGGGTTTATGCATTCATGTTAAAGTCGACGCAATGTTGGATCACTCAATAACATATAAGCTGCATAAGAAAATGTCTCATTTTACCAGTTTAAAAGTACTAAGCAATCTATATGAAAGAATTGATGCTTTTAATAGGTTGAATATCTCACATCTTAAGTATGTGAGAAAAATGAATTATAACAACACAAAATTAACCGATTTCGCAAAGAAAATACCTAAAAACGCAGTTTGTCCTATGCTGAGCAATGTTATTCATTAATCCAGTATGGCGTCCAAGCGCAATTAAATATTACATCATGTGCTTACAAACTATATAGGTATAGCGCCTCATTGCACCCATGAAAATACGTCTGCCCAGAGAGGATAGCAAGACTTTTATCTTACATCACATCAAATTAACCCTCATGCTAATTAGCCACAGAGCTGGGTGGTGAAAGTGTGATCACTGGTTTGTCCCAGTGGCCAGTACATTCGTCTGCTTTCCATATTTAGTGTTAAAAAAGGATGTTAACTAAAAATGATTTTACAAAACAAATAATACTAATATATTAAAAAAAAATTTGAATTGTAAATGAAACCCAAAATAAAATTTCTTATTTAAAAAAAATAACGCAACAATATTTTCCTAATAAAAAAAACTCTTAAAACTATAAGAACGTTTAAAAAAGAGTAAACTATTTTTAAATAACAAATTGTACAAAAAATATCCACTTTATTATTAAAGGAACAGACCAGAGAAAAACTTAAGCATTTATATCACAAAAAATTTGATGAAATTTACACAAATAACTTTAGTTTGTCTTAAAACCCAAAAGTAGCCCCGGGGAAGTATTCATAATATTTTATTTATGCAACCTGCACAACATTTTCATACTAATTTTTACATGTTTCTGACGTCATAAACATGAATTTTCACACAAATTGCATACTTTACAGTTTTTTCACGCTCTCATGGGGCTATATATTAACATTCTGGTAAAAATTGTCATGACTTTTGACTTTTGAAGATCCCATTTCGTGTTAATTCATTAAAAAGCACATGCTGTTTTATGTGTTCTATGGCTTTAACTATTAATTATAATTTTAATTAGAATTTTAGGTATGGTTAAATTTACTGTACCTGATAATTTGGTTCACTTGCACTAGAACGACATAGACAGAAAATTAAGAGCAGAAGTGCTTTGCTGTACATTATGTCTCAGACTGAAATTTTTTTAAACTGTGTGTCTCACATACTTATAGAGCTCTAGTATGGTTTAAAAATACATTGGTTTATTTTATTGAAGTTCTATATTGAGGTTAAAAGATAAATAAATAGTACTGACCCGATGAGATTTTGCTGAAAGTTTTAAAAACTCTTTTAAGAAAAAAAAAATAATAATAATAATTGATATTAAAAAAAAAATTGAAGGTTTACTGTCCGTACTCGGACAGTCAAAATTTATTCCAACTACAAGTTCTCATATTACAGAATCTGTATAACGTAAATAATATTAACAACTAAGCATATTTAATTATTTATTGATCTCTATTTTATATCACACTACAGTATACATGTAATATAATAAATTGCAAAAATAGTAATTATTATTGATAAGTTATATATAGTATAATAATATGCTCTATAATACTGTATACAGTATATCGATGTTTACCCGTCAAAGTGAACGGACTACACTTTACAAATTTCCCTCAAAATGAACGATCTACGTTTGGCAGTTCTACGCATTTTAATAGCAGAACTATACGGGTGAACATGGAATTTGTAAAGTGTAAAACGTTCATTTTTCACAGAATTTGTAAAGTGTAGTACGTTCACTTCGACAGGTAAGCATCGATATAGTATTTCTATGATTTCTATTTTTATATAGCTTTATAATATAAAATATGGCTATAGTATATAGACATTTGTAATTATTTATAATTAATGCGATTCTAAAGGATTATTTTATTATCTCAATTATTGTTGGCACTATATTGAGTTGATAGCATTATTGATGCTACCATTAAGTTATAATCTTATACCCTATAGGAATATCAAAAATTTCCAGTTCAAACTCTCTATCCTAAACAAAGCAGTGGCGCAGTGGTATTTTTATGTTTAGTGGTGTCCTGAATATAACGCCATATATGATGTCTGTAAAAAAAACATTACTTTTTAATTATTATAGAAAACTTTTATATCAAAACGTTAGCGACCTTCACAAATAAAGAACGCAGAATAATGATGTTGTGCGTTTTGATGACACTGCCAATCATGCCATCCAACGTCATTGAAAACAATACAATGATCCGTTGCTGGTTGTCCTGGCTTGTTCTTATGCCAGTTTTCGTATATTATATGTTCTCCATTCATCCATAAAAAAGTAGAACGTCCAATTTTGTTTCCTGACGTCCAAAATACTTCTGATTTTAAACCTGTTGGAAAAAAAAAGCCTCAAAAATGGAAAATGCTTTACCAGTTACAGTTACACAGTGGTTGTACGTAAAATATTGTATCAAAATTTCATTACCTATATACATACATATCACGTAAGGATTAACATTACCTCACCTCCTAGTGACCTTGAAAGCTAGAGCATCTATTGGCTGCCCAGGGGGGAATCAATAAATCGCCCACATCCTTACGTGATTTCTTGTGTATATGTCAGCATCAAAACCCGAAATTGACCCAAACTAGGTATTTTTGCTCATTTCGGCTTTTGGTTCGTCACTTTTTGCCAAAACCCGGAATGCCACTTTATTTCGGCTTTTGGTCACGAAATTTTGATCCATACTAGTTTTGAGCATTTTGCAAAAAGCAAAACCCGGTGTAAACATTTATATCTAGTTTTGGTCTTTGAATTTTGACCAGAACTAGTTGTGGTCAAAATAGAAAAATCAAAACCCGAAAAATGAACATTTCTCAACTCAGAATTTTATGCAATGATAAAAGACTATGATTATATTATAAATGCACGATGTTTTGGTATTATAAATGCACGATGTTTTGGTATTATAAATGCACGATGTTTTGGTATTAGAATTGAGGTGTTGAAACAATATATTTTATTATTTTACTTGAAATGCAAAATATATGGCCTGAAAGATTAATTTGATTAGAATGCGCTGACCATAATCTCTAAATCTTATGGCTATAGATACGGTATATAAATTGAGACAATACGAAAAATAAACTTACTGTTTGACCTAGCAATGGACCACTTGCAATGAGCGTACTTTTTAAATTAATTTGAAATTTTCTTAATGCATTTCTAACAAAAAAAAAATTAAAAATCATTTTCCCTTTTTGCAACAATTACAAACATTTTATTGCAAGTGGTCCATTCAGTAATGGTAGTAATAGAGTATATTATTATTATTTTAAGGGGCTACTTACGATTAAATGTAAATTAAGAGCTAATCCATTAAACCACTAACCAAATGTTCACTTATAATTTGCGCACCAACAATATACGTGTGTTGTGAACTTTTTAAATTCAAACACTTTCTTATCCTCTTTCTAACGAATATTATGCAGTTATAAACCATGTTTTCAGCACAGAGACAAACAGTCAACTGAATATACGCACAAGAAATATTTTAAAATAAATCGTTATCACTATGGATAAAGTAAGGTGGACTTGAACTTTGAACCAATATGAGGGAAATTAGTCATAAGTCATAATAATATCACTCTTATTATTGTAAATTAAAATAAATATTTTTACTTTTTATATTTAACGGGTCGTGATATAATCTCTCTCTCTCTCTCTCTCTCTCTCTCTCTCTCTCTCTCTCTCTCTCTCTCTCTCTCTCTCTCTCTCTCTCTCTCTCTCTCTCTCTCTCTCTTATATCAAATAATTGAGTTGAGAAATGTTCATTTTTCGGGTTTTGATTTTTCTATTTTGACCACAACTAGTTCTGGTTAAAATTCAAAGACCAAAACTAGATATAAATGTTTACACCGGGTTTTGCTTTTTGCGAAATGCTCAAAACTAGTATGGATCAAAATTTCGTGACCAAAAGCCGAAATAAAGTGGCATTCCGGGTTTTGGCAAAAAGCGACGAACCAAAAGCCGAAATGAGCAAAAATACCTAGTTTGGGTCAATTTCGGGTTTTGATGCTAACATATATATATGTATAAAATATTTGTTATATTACGGGAAGGGAGGGATGAAAGTTGCAAAAGGGTATGATAATACCAATTTTTTTAAAAGGATAGTTGACGATTTTTTAAAATTAATTATTAATGTGATCAGCGTGTTATTAAACCTCCCGAAAACGTGAACTGAAATTTTTAATTATTTACGCGCTGAGAGTTACAGCTACCCCGAACCTATAAGTCACAGCTAAAACTTGCTCTCACGCTAGTTTGACGCAAGCGGGAGTTACTCTGATTTTAATCTATCCACTATGATTGTTTATCTTTAGACGTAAAGCACAGTTTATATACGTATATATTACGTCCAAGGATCCAGCACAGAAAAAAGAGTAACTCCCATTCGTGCCAAGTTATAACGTGATAGCAAAAAGTTTTAGCTGTGACGTATAGTCACTAAAATGGTTTCTGCTCTCAGAGCTTTAAAAATTGCAATTTTGAGTTCGCGTTTTCGGGAGGTGTAATAACATGATGATCACTATTTAAAAAAAAAAAAAAAAAAAAAAAATCATCGTTGACTACCGCCCCCTTTAATTAATTTTTGTTTTTTCAAGCTGCTTATTCTAGTAGTTATATAACTTTTAAATATTATTTTATTTTATTGATCGTTATTTGTTTTTGGTTTTCATCGAGTTTTAATTTTTTGTGTTGTTTTATACTCTATCATATTTGGTGGACTTGCTCTCCTGCATTCTCATTCATTCTCCTCCTCTCATTCATTATTTAAATGAATTAATTTGAATTAGTGAATTTTCTTTTCTATATTTTTACAAAATTTTGCAATATATACTTACCGATGCTTGTTAAATGTTTCATTATAAATGTGTCTTCCTCTAATGTCTCGATGGAGACAAGATCCATCCCAAAAGAGCGACAAAATGTGAGGGATTCAATCCAAGTAAACTGAAAAAAAGTTAAAGGTATAAAAATATACCATTTAAATAGAAAAATCACTATTAATACTTCTCACAATATAATCAAATCAACCACTATATTGAAGTCCACAAATTATAAAACATTATATCGAATAAAATAAAAATCCTTACCCTTTGATTCTTTGAAAAGAAATATTTTTTGTTGTCGAAATCCACAAGTGTAAGAAAACTACGAGCTGGAAAAATCAATCAATGGCTTAAAATAATATTTTATTTTGATATCATTTAAATGATATACATAATTATATTACTAGAATATTCAACTTACGATAAAAAATATCTTGCTGTAAGTTTTGAGTTGTTCTTATTTGGTGGGATGTACTACTCTAAAATGTACACAAAAAGAAATTATGATCAGAATGAATGATCATTCACGAATCACAATAATAAATTTTATTTCACAAAATTAGGTACAATCTAATCAAAAAATGATATATTTATAGTGAATGAAAGCATTATGGATTTTGTCATAATTAAATATATTAAAAGGAAATGGCGGTCTTTGAAAAACTACGAATACAAATAATATAATTATATTTTTGAAAGTAATATTCATGCATTTTAATTTGTGATAAAATTTATAATACCTGCGCATGTGTATTTTCGACTGCCCAGCGCAGTAAGCTGACGATGTCAACGCTGAAAGTTGGCGGCATGAACACAAGATTGTCAGAACTGTTGCTGTGTGATCCAAGACGTGAAAGTAAATTGTCAAGGACATTCTAGAAAAAGAATTGTAAAATTTCATTTTTTTTTAATTAATTAATTAAAGATCAATAAAAGGTTAAAGATGGAGTGCAATACAATACATGCGTTAAGTTTTGTTTATTTAGTTTTGTTTTATATTTATCAATTATATTTGTATATCATACAAGATTGCTATAAAAAAAACACATCATATTTGTATTAAAAAATATATATTATATTGTCAGCGAGTTATAACGTTGAACACTGTTGTTCGAAAATATCGAGGATAAAGGATATTTTTCACGTTTTATGTTCTGATTTTGCCACTTTTTATAATTATTATCAAACGTAGCTCTATTTTTTTTATTTCTGAACGACAGTTTGTTGAAAATTTTGTAAAATTTTAGCTATATTGTTAAAAACATGATTTTTTTATTGAAGCTCCAAATATTTTAATTTTCTAAGTATTTAACATATTTTTTCTTAAAGGAATAGACCAGAGAAAAACATAAGCATTTATATCACAAAACACTTGTTGGGACTTACATAAATAACTTTAGCTTGTCTCAAAACCCAACTGTAGCTCCCGTAGCAGTATCAGAATTCCGATTTATGCAACACGCACAACATTTAAATACTAATTTTTGCATGTTTCTGACATCATAAACGTAAATACTGAATAGTCACAAAAATTGCATACTTTAAAGTATTTTCACGCTTTCTCGTAACATTCTGGTAAAAATTGTCAACAGTTTTTAAGATCCCATTTCGTGCTTATTCATTAAAAAGCACATGTTGTTTTATGTGGTCTATGGCTTTAAACTTGCAACTGCTATCACACAAAATAAAATACTTCAATGAATATTATTTTACAATATCAAGAATTTTATTTACTTTGTGCATAACACATAATTTTTGTTCATAGTATTTCACTCCAAAAAAGTGTGCATTACTTCAATTATACGAATCCTTACTTATTTGAGATAAGCACTTTTGAGTTATTATGACTTATGAGTAGCTAAAATAATGCATTTTAGCAAATTATTAAAAAGTAGCTAATTTAAGTTGTTTGGAGTTGTTTTAAGTTAAATTAGATATTGTTGATATTTTTCTAATTAAATGCATTTTTTTAAGCTGTTCATAATAACTCAAAAGTGTTTATCGCAAATAAAATAAGGACTCGTAAGTGAAGTAATATACCATTTTTTTTAGTGTTACTCCGTTTTTTTATTATTTTTTTATTTTTATTTTTATTTTTTTTTTTTGCTTGCCATATTGTGTTATCGTAATTGTGCTATATACACCAATCCCAGTCCCAGTCAAGACATTGTCTTATCGACAGGTAAGGACTTTCCAATTAATGGAAAAGCACACATGGGCCGGCCACGGCCTAAGTACACAGCCCGGCATTCACCATGACAGCCATTTGAAAATGAAATTTTTGTTCGATGACTCAAAACTGTTGCTTCTTCATTAGTCAATACAAATTTGTGATTATTTTATTTTATATAATATGGCTATGACTACTATAATTATTGTGAAATTTACATTACCTGATTGTCTGATTTGTCGTTACTTTCACTTGCATTAGACTTACAATGTAGACACAAAATGAAGATAAGAAGTGCTTTGCTGTACATTATGGCTCAGACTAAAAATTTCAAGTGTCTAAATATTTTAATGTGTATATTGTGCAATGGCGTCACAGAAGACATGCAAGTTTTAAATTGTTTTTATTGCAATTTTATTAAGAAATATTTAACATGATATATTTATTTTGATGACAAGGAAAGACATGAAACGTAATAAAATCTTATGTTTTATTTTGTTTGTATAGTGCGAATAAATTGATCATAATACTCGCTGGTATAGTTTATCTCAAATTATTTAACTTTGTGTTTTTTTAATTTTTATTTATTCATAAATAACATGACTTTTTGAATTAAAGAATTAGATTTAAAAAAAATGCAATATACTCCTTGAAAAAGAGTCCAATTATTGTTATTTTGCTTATTTTTCTCCACAAGAACAGTTTATGTGAAGGAGGGGCGAAAGAAGTTAAGTATTTAAGAAATAAAATGAATTATGTAATAGGTTTAAAAATATAGCTGCTATTTTTTTTCTTTTTTTTTCACACACGTGGATATACACACATATTATAATATATTATAAACAGTTTAGAAGTTACATGAAGGTTTTAGAATATACATAAATAATACTATTTTTTAGTTGAAACTTTCGTGTTAAATTATATTTTTATTTCATTGTATACGCATAATTTTACAATTCCGTTATATATAACATATTATGTTACATTTCAAATATATCTATAACAATAATATATTTAGTTTTAAAAGAAAATTGTAAGTATTCATCAAAAATGTTATGCCACAAGCAGGGGCGTATCCAGGATTTTGCGACGGGAGGGGTCCAGCCTATATTGAGCATAGGAAAAGGGGGGAAACCACCCCCTTTTCCTATGCTTTTTCAGACCTGACGGGGGGGGGGGGGTCCAGACCCCCCCCCTGGATACGCCCCTGGCTACAAGTTTATTCATTATCTCTACTTTCACAAATGAAATAGCAATAAAAATTATGACTAGCATCTGGTATACAAGGGTAATCATACCATTTTTTATCATGAAGGACAATACAATGCTCAGTTTGAGGGTGTGAAGGTTGGCCACCTGCCCAGTTTTCAAAGACTAATGGTTCCTCATTAATCCAAAAGAAAGTTGATCGTCCAATTTTATGAGCTGATGTCCATACATTTTGTGCGTTAAGACCTAGAAGTTTAAGTAGAGTCGGTTAACAATTCTTCATTATATCAAAGGTTTATTCACACTTCCTGTTCCTCTACACAGTGAGAGCTTCTGTTTACTCAAAATGTGGAAGAGGAAGTGGCCGGAAAAGGAAACCACGTGACTATAAAAGTGGGAGGTAGCTCAGACCTAGCTTGCTGCTAGCACCAACTTTTACCCCACTTTTACCGTCACATGGTTTCCTTTTTCTGCATTTCCTTTTCCTTTTTTTTTTTTAAGTAAACAGACGCACTCAATATGTCTGTATAAACCTTGCTTTATATATACATAGTTTCATTTTTTTAATGTCTCTCTCTCTCTCTCTCTCTCTCTCTCTCTCTCTCTCTCTCTCTCTCTCTCTCTCTCTCATTTCTCCATGCTTTATCTTATTATCATTATTAACATTATGAAGTAAAACTATTTAATTTTCATAATACTTCTTCCATCCATCTAGTAAGCATAATAAATAATATTAATAATAATTTGGTTATATGTATTTCTTATTTTCAAGAAAAAAAAATCTATACATACATACCCTAAAAATAGTGCAAAATAATTTTGTATTGATTTAATACTTGAAATTTTGTTAATGTCTTAAATAAAACTATTTTTATATAATTTTTTTTTAAATAACTTATTTTTCTTGGTATTCTGTATTATATAAGTAACAAATAAAACAATAAGTTTAACTTTTTGATAAATAACAATCTTACCAATACTAGATAAATGATTAGAGATAAAATCATCCTCCTGTTTTGTCTCTATCGATAGAAGTTCCATGCTGTATGCTCGGCAAAACGACATCGATTCAGCCCACGATAACTAAAGAGTAAAATACAAAATAAATGAATGAATGAATGAATTTATATTCATTATGTATGTATAATGTAATATGTATGTATGTACAGTCTGCAATGTATAATGTCTGTATGTATGATGTATGTATATGCAAGAAAAAAAAAATTATAACATAAACTCACCTTTTGATTTTTTGAGAAAAAATATTGCTTCCCATTAAAATCGACTAAATTCATAAATTTTGTTGCTGAAAATATATATAGAGAAACAAATGTTAAAAAATTTAATTTTCCATTTCTGGCAATAATTGTAGGATTTTATAATGTATATTATATTATACAGTATACCAAATAATTAAGCAAGCGATTTTTGAATTAATAAATAGTTGAAATAATGAGAGAGAGGAAAAAAAAAAAAAAAAAAAGAGTAAGAAAAAAAAAAAAAGTAAGAAAATTCTAAAAAGAAAGCATTTTTTTTTTATTAATGAATCTGTTATTTAAAATGCTTTATTCACAAGAAGCAATATCCAACAAATATGAAAGTATGATTTCCATCATAAAAACTAACCATTGAATTCTATAAATATGGCTACACATTATTATTATTTATTTCAGGTATTATGTATTTTTTATTATACTTTAATGAACTTACTATATGGGTGTCCAGATAATTGCTGATGTAAATCTTTTACAAGAGGTGAATTTTTCTGAAACATAAGTACAAAATACAATTATTTATATTACAATGAATTTTTTTTAAACTTTTCAATTGTATTAATGGAAACTATAGTCAACGTATAAAAAAAAAATTAAGGGATCGATTTTATAAACAAGTGTGCAAAAAAAAAAAAAAATAATAATAATAATAATAAATTTAAAAAAAATTAAAAAATAATGTATTTATCAAGTAGCGGGGTAATACCCGCCAAGAATATAAGAATAGGCCAGACAAAATAAAACCTCACCTATTCTATAACGTATGTTCTGTTTTTGAATAAAAATGACCATTTTTAATTTATTATTATTAACAAGGATCAGTTTTGTCAATGTTGAAATGATCTTGATTTTTAGATCGAGATTAAAAAAAAAGTACCAAAGTTTTTATTTCATAAGATTTACAATTATATAATAAAATTCTAAATACAAGCTAACCTTTGATAGCGTATTTTCAACTGCCCAGCGCAGTAAACTGATGATGTCCACGCTGAAAGTTGGTGGCATGAACACGAGATTGTCAGAACTGTTGTTGTTGTGGGATCCAAGACGTGAAAGTAAATTGTTCAATGCATCCTGAGAATTCAAATAATAATTGTTTAATGGTATGCAAAAACAAATTATAAATCATGAGATAGAAACACTTAAAGGCGTAGAACACCTTGAACAAAAAAGTTGCGTAATATCCTAACAAATCTGAAAATCAATGTTGATTTAGCCGGAGTCATTGATTTCTAATTTATTTTCCATTCACAAAATGCCGCTGCCGGTCACTGACGTCACAGCTCGCCCAGTTTACTTGCGCGTGGACCAGGTGACGTCAGTGACCGGCAGCGGCATTTTGTGAATGGAAAATAAATTAGAAATCAATGATTCCGGCCAAATCAACGTTGATTTTCAGGTTTGATAGGATATTACGCAACTTTTTTGTTCAAGGTGTTCTACGCCTGTATTATATTATGCACCTTTTGTATATTCTCACAAACTTGGGTTAAAAAATTGTTTTAAAAAGAGTTTTTAAAAGGTAAACTATATTATCATAATCGTGTCGTGTGTACTATATTATAATATAAAGTGAACGTACGTACCTGATTGCCAGAATCACTGATCGATCTTCCCGTTGTGAAAACAGCAAGTAACATAAAAATACAACCACTTCGTATAAACATTTTACTTATTTAAATAAATTTTACATACAACACATGACTTTTATATACATATATATATATATATATATATATATATATATATATATATATATATATATATATATATATATATATATATATATATATATATATATATATATATATATATATATATATATACATATATATATATATATATATATATATATATATATATATATATATATATATATATATATATATATATATATATATATATATATATATATATATATATACTATGAGACCTAATTGTCTATATAATAAATAAACAGGATACAATATTTTATCCCCAATTAAATAATTTTTTTAGTATGAAATTTAATATGAATATAAGTTAATTTAAAGACGGAGGGAGAATATATTATATACTAAAACTCAACATGATGATTAATATGCACACGAAGTATAAGGAGTATAACACATTTAAAAATATTATATATTTCATGTAAATATTTTATTTATTTTATAATTTTTTCAATGTGCAAAATTAGGTGAAATACATTATAAATGATGTCATTGGTCATTGAAGATGTGCAAATGTGCATGTGAGTAGAGAGATTCATGGGCAATCGGGAGCCAAAATGTTGATCCCTACACGGAAAGTATAAATTGCGTAATTTATGCTACTTTTATGTCATTATAGCATAAATAATGCTAAAATTAGAACAACATAAATAATTATGCTGTACAATATAATATTTATCCTATATAACATAATTATTGTGCAATATAGTATAAATTATGCCGTATTGAACAAATTGTGCTGAAAATGAGCTAGCATAATTATTACGTAGTTATTTTTGTCCGTGTATATAGCAAAGCAAGACCCAAGAACTACAGCTAGGATGGGTGAATGGTTTTATTTTTAGAACATCAGCGATTAAATTATTAATTTAATTTTCATGCTATATGTTGATGTTATACTAACAAAAAATGTAACTGACTGTACTGTTAAACAGTTGGGTTAAATTGAGAGGTTGTACGCCTGATTTCGCCCAAATAAAAAAGCCTTTAATTATTATTATTATTTATTATTATTACCTGCATACTTAAAGGAATAGACCGGAGAAAAACATAAGCATTTACATCACAAAGCACTTGATGGGATTTACATAAATAACATTAGTTTTTCTCAAAACCAAACTGTAGCCCCGTAACAGTGATCAGAAAATTCGATTTATGCAACCCGCACAACATTTTCATACTAATTTTTGCATGTTTCTGACGTCATAAACATGAATTTTCACGCAAATTGCATACTTTACAGTTTTTTTACGCTCTCTCGTGGGGCTATATTAACATTTTGGTAAAAATTGTTAACAGTTTTGAAGATCCCATTTCATGTTTATTCATTAAAAAGCATTATGTTGTTTTATGTGGTCTATGGCTTTAAAAAAACTGATTTTACTAAATTCAAGCATATCTATATAATTTTTTTCCTCCCACCGAACCAAATAATTTAATTTGATAATCATTGTATGTGCAATCACTATAATATTTTACTTTCATTAACTTTTTTTTTATTGTTATTTTAATTTCTTATGAGCACTTTTTTGTCTCTGTTCTATATAGTGAAAATTAATAAATAAAAAAAAAATTGTGATGATTTGCATATATTATGGTGCAAATAAAGTATAGATTATTGTTTATTAAATACAGTATTATTATATAATTATGTATTGTGCCGTTCCTCATTTTCTCATTTTTACATGTTTATTAGAAAACGGTACAGCGGAGATTTCACAAAGCTCAGAATAGAGATATCTAGTTCTCTTTACTGTTTTTATTTATTTTTTATTAATTTTTTTTTTTTGCTAAGTACTATACTCTTCAATATAATATAGGTCTTTATCATCAATTATTCTGAATAATGCTTGCCTGAATTTGCCTCTTATAAATCTTAGTAATCATTATTATTATTCATATTAGGTGACACTGTAATATATCGATACCTGTTTTAGGATAACGATGTTCTAATTATTGCAATTAACAGGATTTATAATAGAAATTTCTACCCATGTATACATATAATTCTTTCATAATTGTTTATTATCCAAAACAATTAGACATATGTCTCAATTACATTGGAATTACAAAGGTACATACAATATTTCCTTATGCTAGAGTTATAATAGTTATATTAATAATAAACAAATAATTTTGCAGTTTTATATATAAAAGTTACATGTACATATACACAAATACACATGTTATTACACTTTTTTTTTAAATTTTAGAGAACGAGTCATTAAAAATATCAAGAGTTTGCTGATTACATTTTTCATTCATTAAAATGACTACACACGGTGAATGAACATATTATTAAAAACATCAATTCTACTAAAAAAACGACATTTAAAATTTTGATGATTTCTTAACTATACACTATATATATATATATATATATATATATATATATATATATATATATATATATATATATATATATATATATATATATATATATATATATATATATATATATATATATATATCACTCTAAAAACTAGTGCATTACTTTAGTTACGAATGATAACTTATTTAAGATATATACACTTTTAAGTTATTATGAGTAGCTAAAATAATGCATTTTAGCAAATTATTAACAATAGCTAATTTAACGTAAAATAGCCTTAAAAACCTCTTAAAACCACTTAAATTAGCTATTTTTAATAACTTGCTAAAATGCATTATTTTAGCTACTCATAACTTAAAAGTGTATTTCTTAATTAATTTATTATTCGTAACTAAAGTAATACACCATTATATATATATAATATATTATATATATATATATATATATATATGTATGAATTTAGTTAATTTTCTATTTGGTTAAATTAATATCTTATATTATATTTAAAATAAATTATTCAATCAACATATTTGTATATTAAATTAATTATTTGTTTATAATATACGTTCTTCACAAATAAAGAATGCATCAAAATGATGCTGCTGATTTTGTCCACATGGCCAATCGAACCATTTCTTTTTAGATAAAACAATACAGTGCTCTGTGATTGGTAAATTAGGTTCATTTCCATACCAATTTTCATATATCACTTGTTCTCCATTCATCCATAAAAATGTTGACCGACCAACTTTGTTTCCCGAAGTCCAAAATATATGGTCATTATAGCCTGAAAAAAAAAATGATAAAAAAAAAAAATAATAATCTTATTATAATTTTTGATTATATATTTCCTCCAATAAAATAACATGCATAACATTTAAAACTATAAACATACCGATATTAGTAATTTGTTGCATAATAAAGTTATCCTCTTCTTCTGTTTCTATAGAAACTAAATCCATTCCAAAAGATCGACAGAAAGATAAAGATTCCATCCAGGTAAGCTGGAAATAAATTAAAATATTATAAATAAAAATTACAATATACGTACAGTCATCGAATAAAAAATGAAATTCTATTGGCATATGGGAATAACATGTATTTAGATAGAGTTTTGCGTCAAAGGAAATCTCCATCTGATTGCATTGAATGGCCATAAGCCAATACAATTTCATTTTTTATTGGAATGATTGTACAAATTTTAATCAGATTTAAAGGAATAGAACACATTGAACAAAAAACATGTCTATCCTAACATACCAAAATATTAATGTTAATTTGTCCAGAGTCATTGATTTCTAATTTATTTTTTATTTACAAAATGTCAGTTGCAGGTTTATGACGTCACCGCTTACTAGTCGACCCGTGCGGAAACAGGCAAGCTGTGACGTCATAAACATGCAGCTGACATTTTGTGAATGAAAATAAATAAGAAATAAATGACTCCGGCCAAATCAACGTTGATATTTAGGTATGTTAGGATACTAGACATGTTTTTTTGTTCAAAGTGTTCTATGCCTTTAATGAAGGAAATTGTATTATGTGGATCATTATTGTTATTGTATTGATTCGCACAACAATTGCAGAAAAACAAAACACCACTTTTCGAAAAGTGCAATATAATATAATGCGATAAATAACAATAATAAAAATAGTGTCAGTTAAATTTGTCATAAGTGCATTAGTCATTTCATTATTATTAATATTATTATTATCTATAGAGCTGATACTAATTTACAATATTGTATGATAACAGTTTGTTTCTAATAAATTTAGGTTTGGTTTATACTTTTTAATTTATTGATTTAATTATCTTTATTTATTTAAAAGAGTTTTAATTTTACAATTTGACCCCTGACACACTCACTTTTTGATTCTTTGAAAAGAAGTATGATTTACCATTGAATGTGTTCAAACTAAGTAATCGTTTTGCTGAAACAAAAATATGTTTATATTAATATACAAAGAAAAATATATGATCAGGTTTTTAGTAAATTAATATATATTTTTCTAAGAAAAAGAATCTAGCAGATCATTATCTAACTCCATTATCATATTCATCTAATCATAATAATAATCATGATCAAAACGAAAACGTCAAAACTCATACTTATAATTTACGTGCTCGTAAATAAAGCACAATTCAAGTTTTTTTCTCTCTTTTCAAACAACAAAGTTAATTAATTATTATTTAAATCGTGTTTATGGCAATAAAAACATAAAAGTTCACTATAATAACAATATTTCTGCTAAGTTTCAGTAAAAGTTTATTTTTTTTCTCTCTTTATAGTAAACTCATTAAAAAAAAAATTTCGCCTCCGTAGCCGAATCCAACATATAGAAGTATACTATAACAAAATATAAGTATATTTTGAGATAGTATATAATAATAATAAAAAAAAAAATAATAATAATAACAATAATAATATATACATGTACCCTTTCCTAAACAAACCATCAAAGTGTAAATCATTTAAATCGATAAAAAATGTATAGTTAATATGTTAAACTAAAGAAGCACTTTTTACTAGATAATTTAAAATTGTTGGCTATGTATGGTCATTTTAAACTTATACATTTTTATATGTTCATGGGGATTATTTAATAATATAAAAGTTGGCACTATATTATAGTTTTAACATAACATTATGTGTTTATGTCAATGCTTGTTACAGGAAAATTGATGTCTCATACAAGTCCTTATGGACCCAGTATGCCAACATGGTGGCCGAGATGCAGTTCTTAAACCGATGCACCCTTCATGGCGTCGCCCAGCAAGATATCAACCCTCTTACAGCGGAACGCTATAAGAGATATTTCAACCAGTCATTCATGTCATCGGTTATGCTCACCAAAACTATTTGTGACAGGCTGGCACTCTTACACTCTATTGGTGAAACGTTCATTCCTAACCACACTCTGGTACAAGATCTTCTGGTCAAATACAATCTCAAGTTGCATTTGAAACAAGAAGGGGTTCTCTCACAAACAAACGTATTTGGTCACCCTACGTTCACAGATGAGTTAGAGCAGCGTCTTTATGACTTCGTCAACGATCCTGACAAGCCTAACCCCCTAAAGAAGGATCCTCTGACTCTTAGAAGCAAGGTATCCTTTGACCTGGTCTCACCGTCAATCTTGTCACCTACATCGGAAGAAAACCTTCTAAAATCGCCAGAAACCAGACCCAAAGACGTTGCCAGTGATCAGAGAGTGAAGACTACAGTAACACAACAAGAAGGCGAGACTAACAGTGTCAAGCCGATGGTTACATCACCAACTTTTACACCAAAACCAAAAGTAGCTCCAATAGACGTCCTGGGTACGCAACAGACTGACGTAAACCCTGCTAGTACAATCAACGTCAAAACCACATTACCTCTGGAACCTGTAGCTACCATTGCTCCAACATCAACAGTCATTTCTACATCTAAACCTACAGCAGTACAAACTCAGCCTGAGTGTGTTACTCCCAAGAGACAGAAGTTCCTTAAGGAAGAGTACAAAGAGCTTCTCGAAAATCTCAAATCAGAAGCCATGCAGACAGGTGTAGAGCCTATCTTACCATCTTTCAGTTCTTTCAGGAAACGCAAGAACAAAGTAAGGTATGAAAACCGCAGGATGAGGAATACAAACCAACTAACATATGTATTCAATGAGAAGTACAACCTGGACAACACCACAAGTGATAACAGTGAAGAGTATAATCCTGCTAAACCACAGATGCTGTGAACGTTTTTCACTTTTCACACCTAATTGTATTATATATATGTTTAATGTATCATTTTTTTAATTGCTTAGTGTCTAGTGTAAACTAACATTTAGATACAAGTAATAAAACATGTTTGCTCAAGTCCATTAATATTAAAAAATAGTCATCTAATGTACAAAAATCAAAACTAGTATTCTTTTTACACTCATGTTTTAATTTTTATAATATAGTTGCCATTCTAAGAGGGGGGCATGTGTAAGCTCGTGCTATCTGTTTTACACGAGCTGTTTACGGCGCGATCTCTTGATTAGCCACTAAGCCGCTAGAGGTCACTACCGCACACTCGGCTGTGCCAGATCGCCTGCTAGAGCAACAAAGTCACTGATCTCGCGATTCTTAGATGTTTTCCTCATAAGGAAAAGCTTGTTTTGTTTGTATAAGTTAAAAAGTGGTATCAACAGATTTCATCAAGTTTATATATCAAGTGCACTTCATCAAGTTAATTATGTCGTAAGTAATAATGCATTTTATATTGTTTCAATATTAATCAACAAGTGTTTTGTTTTGTTGATGGTTTGTTTTCCCCACCATGGTTACGAGTTTGCACGAGCGAGGCGGCTCGGGATTCATTCGGCCTCGGGACGCGGGATAGAGCAGACGCGTAAGTTTTCCGTGTATTAATGAGATTTATATTTTGATTAATTTTACCAGAAGTTAATTGATTTATAAACCTCATTATATGTAATTGATTCTTCCTTAAGGGTTTTATTATAATATGAATGTAGCGGACGCCGTCCGACTAGGTCATGTTATAATATTGCTCGCAATAGCCTGTACGAGTTTGTTCTGTCGTTCTCGTAGCGGACGCCGTTCGGTTGGAAATGGTAGAACAAAACTGGCTAAAGAAAGTAAAAAAATCAATTGCCGTGCGTAAAGTATATTTGTTATTAATTAAACAAATATTAATTTGGATTAAATACAATCCTTATTGGGTTATTCGTATTTTCTTAAATGTAACATAGCAGAAGTTATTCTAAATTCATAGTTTTATATTATTCAACTCAATCTCGTGCATACTCCATTTTGTTTCATTGTGTAAAAGACCTTGTAAAATAAAAGGCATTTTTTTCTGTTTCTACTACGAATAAAATATTATAAACTTCAGATTTAATTAATATATTCTCATTTAATCAATCTATCTTATAAATCCTCTCCTACAGCCAACGTGTAGCAGCCAGTAACCCGAACTATTTCCCTAGACAACTAAATACCAGGCATTTTTATATACTAAGCTAAGCTATATCATATAATTTATATTATCAATTATAAAAGTAAATAAGCCTGCTACAACATAGTAATGAATAATTTTCAATACTATATAAGTAATGGCCATTTCAAATTTTATATTTTATATAATATATATATATATATATATATATATATATATATATATATATATATATATATATATATATATATATATATATATATATATATATATATATATATATATATATATATATATATATATATATATATATTGTTGCTATACATATTGTATTATTGTGCTACACCCTATAGACCGGTTGCACTCATATTTAAGAGCCGCCATACAATGGAATGGAACCTGCACAAGCAATCGGGCCGGGAGGTAAGGTAGGAAAAAAGAAATATTATACTTACAATTATAGTACTGATTTTCAGAAGTTGCTTTTTCTTTAGATTGGCTTCGTGAAACGTGATTCTATAAATTTGAATAACAAAAGAGAATTGCATGAGTAAAAATATATAATTTATAATTAAGTGACAACATAAAAACTTCATGAATGAAAGTAAACAATTTTTTTTATCTATAATAACTCTTGCTCGTTCGAAAAATAATAAATCCGAAGTTCATTTTAAAGCAATGCATGCGCTGCAAACTTTTTCCATGTGTAGTTTCATTAACCACGGGATTTATTCTTTTACTAGAGCGGGTAATATAAATGAGCAAGGATCATAAAATGGAAGGTTTATTTTTATTTATTCTGTACACCTTAAAAATTGCTTTTTATAAAAAGATTGTGATTCATTTTTAAATTATTATTATTATTAAGTAACCTGTGCTTGTGAATTTTCCACTGCCCAGCGCAGTAAGCTGACGATATCCACGCTGAAAGTTGGCGGCATGAACACAAGATTGTCAGAACTGTTGCTGTTATGGGATCCAAGACGTGAAAGTAAATTGTTCAGAGCATCCTGAGAAATAAGAATTAAAATAAATACATTTATGCATAAAATTTAACAATAGACAACTTGCATGCCGTTTTTTTATGCGTCCTAAAAAGTTTTTTAGGAAAAATAAATAATATTGGTGAATAAAACACTTATTGAAAAATTCACTTACATAGGTAAAATAATTTTAGAAATTCAATATTTATTTAAAGTAAAGCAATGGCCAATGGCCATTAAGCCGAAATACGGTTTCAGTTTCTTCCGTTGTTTTAATTGTTGAAATCGTTCTGACGAGTTCACAGCCACTGGAATTTTTTTCCAATGGCCAAATAATTAAAAAGAGCTGTTTTCTTTGCAAAAATTATGTAAATTCAATATATCAAGTATTATAAATTGTACTAAAAGTTCTTCTTGCACTTAAATTATTCACTTAAGATAATTTGAATTTTAAAATATAGAAAATATATAGAAATGTTGCATCTTGCAGAAAAAAGTGAATTAAATTAATTTTTTCATTGCAAAAATTATGTAAATTTAAAATTTCAAGTATTATAAACAGTATAATGAAAGTTATCTAGCACTAAAACTATTCACATATGATGCTTTGAATTTAAAAATAGAAAAGATATAGAAATATTGAATCTTGTAGAAAATTAGAATTTATGTTATTTTTTTTTCAGTGCAAAAATTAGTTAAATTCAAAATATCAAGTATTATAAACAGTACAATGAAATTTTTTTTGCACTTAAATAATTTACCTAAGATTCTTTGATTTTTACAATAGAAAAGATATAGGAAAATTGTACCTTTTAGAAAAAAAAAAGTTATTTATCTTAATTTTTTGATAATGTAAAAATTAAGTAAATTGAAAATATTAAGTATTCTTAACTGTTTTGAAATTTCTTATTCCACTAAAATTATTGACCTATAAGATACTTTGAATTTTAAAATAGAAGAGATCTAGAAATATTGCATCTTGCAGAGAAAAGAGAGTTTTATTCAATTATTTTATTATGTAAAAATTAATGAAATTCAATGTATCAGGTAATATAAACAGTAATGAAATTCGTTCTTGCTCTAAATTTATTCACCTAAGATGCTTTGAATTTTAAAATAGAAAAGATAAAAAATATTGTATCTTGTAGAAAAAAGTGAAATAACCTAAATTTTTAATTGTTTTTTTTTTTATATATATTTTATACTATAGGATATAATAGAGGATATAAGTTTTATAAATGTAGCTTTATTTAAATTATAAACATCTATCATTAATTTAATATTTAAAAATTATAAGTATACTTCTAATTAGTTTTTCTCAATATATTAACATACGTACCTGATTAGTAGGATCAGCATTGATTGATCTTCCAGTCGTAAAGATCGTCAGTAACATAAAAATAACAACAGCACGTCGAATAAACATTTTGTTTATTGATATAACTTTCTCTTACATCGTATGACTTTTACACTATGCGTGGTCTAATAATTTAATTATTAAACAGGATACATTATTTTATCTCCAATTTAATAAAATTACATCATGAAATTTAATATGAGTATAATAATAAGTTAAAGAAGACGGGAGAAATGTATTACTACATTAATTTAACAAAATGATAATGATTCATCATATGTATACGAACATGAAGTGACAAACGTTTAAATTTGTTTCTATCCTCTTCAGGCCCAGACACTTTTAAACAATATTTCAGTGTCGTAAATTTTAACCACGTTTTTGTGCGGCTCTCAGAATGACAAAAATATGCCTCTTCTGTCGATTTTTTTTTTTTTTTTTTTTTTTTTTTTTTGCTTTTTCTTATCTTCACTGACCCCCTACCCACTCTACATTGCTCAAAATAGCTCTAAAATACGCGAAATTTTACTGGCTTTTTCCTGGCACAATTGTCATATTTTTATCTCTATTTTTTCTAGTTTTTTTTTATGGTTTAAAGATTTTTTGTCACTTTTTTTGATGTACAACTCATTGTATATTGGGACTGAAGAGGCTATAATTATTTATTTATTTACGAAATATTTTAAATAAAATTACAGGTAGAGAGAGAGAGAGAAGAGAGAGAGAGAGAGAGAGAGAGAGAGAGAGAGAGAGAGAGAGAGAGAGAGAGAGAGAGAGAGAGAGAGAGAGAGAGAGAGAGAGAGAGAGAGAGAGAGAGAGAGAGAGAGGGAGGGAGGGAGTTATTATTATTATTTTTTTTTAATTAATTTTATTATTTAATTCATCCATTATTAAGTATTAATACGCATTTACTTCTTGTTAATTTTCTAACGAACTGCAAAATAATAATAATAATAATAAAAACTGTCATTTTCCAGAGCAATTCTGATAGTTTACTCGTCACCACAGGTTTACCATCCTATATATTTATTGCAAAAAATAGAAGATTTCATGTTAGGCATAATATTGATTGATTATAAATTTATTTTTTTTTTTCTTGTTTTTTTTTAATACATTTAAACTAAAAATAATACCAATGCAATCCAATATTCAGTTTTATAGTTTCTTTATTTTTTATATAATCACAATTTTATACATATTATATAGCTAAGAAAATATAGAAAACAACCACATTTGTTTTAAAGTTTTTACATACATTATAATAAAATATCTTAATAAAAATAATTATAAAATTACGGTTAGTTTGAGCATTGTTAGTTTTTGCTACAAATTAACATAATGTACAATACATATTTCCTTTTAACTACTTACATTAGTTATATTGAATTAAGATAAAATATGTATATATATGTATATATGTATATATATATATATATATATATATATATATATATATATATATATATATATATATATATATATATATATATATATATATAATATATATATATATATATATATATATATATATATATATATATATATATATATATATATATATATATATATATATATATATATATATATATATATATATATATATATATATATATAATTGATCCTATGATGACTGCAAGAAATTCTATTATATTTCTCAATCATAACTTTTTTTTTTTTTATAATTGAGCTTTGGAGGTTATGGGTGATGATTTTTTTATATACATTCTATTAGCTTAAAAAACATTAAAATGTGTGTAATATCCTTCGTTCAAATCAGTGTAGTATTCTCAAAACACGCAAAGAAAAAAAAAATGGTACTGTAATGTTATAGGGTATAGGAAAATAGAATAGAACACATTTAGCTTTTCCCGTGCGCTTAACCCACTACCTCCATTAGGTTTATTTGTTAAATTAAAAAACAATCTAATCTTCACAAATAAAATATGCATCTCTCGTGTGGTCAGCAATTTGATTGCATTCAAAGTCGTACCATTTCTTCTTATGAAGAGCAATACAGTGCTGTGTTTTAGGAAAATTCGGTTGATCAGAGTCCCAGTTCTCAAATCGTAAGTTTTCTCCATTCATCCACTTAAACGTTGCACTTCCAATCTTATTCCCAGAAGTCCAAACGTAACTTTCAGTAAGTTCTAAAATTTGATTAACTTATTAAAATTTTGTGTATAATATTATTATTATATTATCATGATTTGCTAATCAGCTAATCAACAAATAAGGTTTAATCTTGGCTAATGTAAAAAGTTTAAAAAATCAATCAATCAATCAATCAATCAATCAATCAATCAATCAATCAATCAATCAATCAATCAATCAATCAATCAATCAATCAATCAATCAATCAATCAATCAATCAATCAATCAATCAATCAATCAATCAATCAGTCAATCATATTTCAAAGCTAATTAAATATTTTGTTAAAAGTTAATTCTTACTCAAATATTCCAACTGTTTTATGACAAAGTCCTCTTCTTCTCTTGATTCGAGAGATAAAAGGTGCATTCCCATTGTCCGACAAAATGCTAGAGATTCTGCCCATGTGAACTGAAATATGATGAAAAGCTATATTTATAATGGTAACAAAAAAAAAAAAAAAAAAAAAGTTTCTTGGTATTTTTAATCACAATAAAATAATTAATTAGAGTTTGATAAAATTTGACATCATAAATATTTACTGTCCCCTGAAGAAAGATTTGAACATGTTGGATATTTTTAATTTTTATAATGTTCGATGCACATATTTTGAATGTTGCTAATTAAAAGACAGATCATTATTTCTCTGGAGATTTTTTCTTAATATTTGAGATTCAATAATTTTAATTTATTGTTATTTATATTTTTAGATTTACACACATGATTTACACCGATGAAAAGCTTCTTAATCAGTTTAATTACGTTTCATTTTTTTAAAAGTAAATATTCATTTTAAAATATTATAGATATTATAAATTATAATATATATACTGTATTATAGTATGGCGCGATATGAAAATAGAGAATAAACATTTAATATTTGTTAACTATTAAATATCATTGGTATGTATAGAGTACTCTAGAAGGGGGGAGTATACGCGCACCCTTAGTTGGGGTTTTTTGAGCACGAAAAAAAGCGTAAGTAATGGGAAAAATCGCAATTTTGAAACGTCATAACTATTTAACAAAGGAAGTTACAGCATCGAAATTTTCACAAAACAAACTAAATAACATTGACTGACAACAATGAAATTTTTGGGCATACCAGCCAATCAGATTTGAATTTTCGATTTCAACAACCAATGAAAGGGCTTTAAAAATTCTGCTGGATCGCGTATACTTCCCCCTTCTAGAGTACTCTAGGTATGTACTATCATTTTGAAAAGTTTGCTTTCTTATTTCTTATTTTATTCTTCATCCTTTATCATTTATTTGATCATATTTTTCAAAAGTTGTCATTTTATATTTGTTAAGATATTAAAGATAAAAGGTAAAATTTGCATTGATTCTCGTTTAAAATATAAGGCACATTTTTACAAATATCGCAAAACGATTAGATATACACATCCATATAAAATGCGAAAATTGAGAAATCATAAATTTTTTTTTATATAGCACAAAAAAAAAAGTATCCTCGATCGTTATTATTAAATTAATTAATAATTCACTATTGAGTGATATATATACACTGAATAACTTTTTCATACTTACTTTTTGATTTGCTGAAAAGAAGTAATTCTTTCCAAGAAATTCTTTCAAATTCAAATTTGTTTTAGCTGTAAATAAAAAAAAAAATTATTTTACTTTCGTTATAGTTTGTCATTGTATAGTTGAAAATATTCATACTTGAACTTGATGATTTGGAGTATAGAAATTGTTGATTTATACATTGTAAATTATAGTTTGTTTGTTTTTCATTTTAATCAATAGGCTTGTTCGTTAAATCTGTTACTGTATACAGTATCTTTAAAAAAAATGCGAATCTCATTTAACCATTCTTTACGTGATTTTTTTTTTTTTTTTTTTTTTCCTGAGTTTAAAAAACAGAGGTTACGAACAAGCTAATAAGAAAATTCATAAAATGGGATCATAGTGATTACATATTATATAATATTATATGTCCCTGAACTGTCTCAACCCTTCTGTACCCTGACAAACTGGGGTCATAAAATTTTAAAGTAAAAGCAACTTTAGGAAATCATAACGTCACGAAATCTGCATTAGAAATTGAATAGCATGTTGTCTACTTTGCATGAATTCTCCTTAGTTTGTGAGGGACATAATGTATAATAGTCACTAGTCAGATCTCGAGAGAAATTATCTACGGAAAGAATAAAGGACGTAATTTATGTAATTTTATAGTACAAATAATCCTGCATTAGAACTACATAATAATCATACTTTACAACATATAATTTTAATTATGCTCATAGTCTATGAGCATAATTATTATTATGTTATGTAGTAGTTATGTGATTATTATGTAGTCTCATAGTCATTATGAAATATATAGCATAGATTATACTGTATTGAACAAAGTATGCTGAAAATGAGATATAATTTTAAATATAATTATTACGTATTTATTTTTGTTCGTGTTTAAGAGAACATTTTCTTTTAGCCAGAATCACTTTATAATGAATTTCTTTAGGAAATAATGAATCTAAACAACAATATTTTGCAAAAAAAAAAAAAAAAAAGCTAACATGTTATAAGTATAAAGTAAATTACTTACGATAATATGTTTCAGCCTGTAGTATTCTAGCACTTGGGTTTTCAGTAACAGGATTTGGATTCTGACTTGTCGTGGAACTAGCTCTTATTGGGTTCACCCTTGGGTCATCAATGTCATCATTCTATAAAATTAATAATAAAGAATATATATTTTTTCCAAACAAAATAGTATAGGGTGTATGCATTCATGTTAAAGTCAACGCCATGTTGAATCATTCAATAACATGTTACGGAATAGGAAAATGATCCCAGTTTAATAATACTAACAAATAAGCAATATTTTTGAGAGTATTTGATGCTTTTGTTGAATTAGTTATCTCAAGTATGCGAGAAAAATAATTTAATTCAAAAATTAAACCCTCCCCCCCTTCTCAAAAAAAAAAAAAAAAAAAAAGTTAAAAATGAAGTTTGTCCTGTGCTGTGTAATGTTGTTCATTGCTCAAGTATGGTATAGGAGCGCATTTAGTATGACGTCATGCGGATACACCCTATATACACCTGCCATTTACAGTCGTCAAAAAATAGTTCTCAACAACAAGTTACCTTCTTAACTGTATTTTTTATTATTATTATTAATATTATTATTTATTTAGTGTTTGTAGCTACGAAAAAATAAATAAACGGTAGTATACCTTTTTTTGAGGTGTATTTTCGACTGCCCAGCGCAGTAAGCTGACGATGTCAACGCTGAAAGTTGGCGGCATGAACACAAGATTGTCAGAACTGTTGTTGTTGTGAGATCCAAGACGTGAAAGTAAATTATTCAGGGCATTCTAGAAATTTGTTGAAATTTTTGTAAGTCTAAATATTTACAATACAATATTATGTATCCATAAAAAATTACCTTAAAATATATAAATAACTTGAACTCTAATAATATTACATATATTTATAATTTACACATTTGGGCAAGATATATATAAGTTAAGTTAAGTTAAAAGTATTATATAATATTTTCTTACACCTTCCATGTTGAAAATATATACCTAGATGGCGAATATGTCTCTGCAATGCTAAATTTCTGACTGTAGATTTTGTATCTAACTAAGTAACTCAGCACTGTAGCATTCCCTAACATCTTACTATAGTATAGCTAGACTATGGGAGTGTATATAGGAAATTACTATGGTGAAATAGTGGTTGCCTTTTTTACTGTAAAAAAATTACATTATATTATTTGAAATTAATTTACTTTTTCTAATTTCAGTACTGTAGTTTACTAAAAAAAAATTAAAAAAAAAAATTAGAGAATTTGACTGAATTTGTTTGACTAAGGTTTGATTCTGTAACTTTTTTGTTTTACGTTGTTGTCAAAAAAAAAAAAAAAAAAAATTTGACTTCAAAAATCGAATAATTTCATTTATTATAAAGTTATACAGAATCAGCTCCCTCTGACCATCTATAACTCGAGTGATAATAACTTACAAATAACATTAAAAAAAAATTATTTTTGTCAAGTTACTATATAAATTTAATTTATTACTTTAATATTGAAGTTTTCCATTACAATATTATATTATAAGATAATTTGTTCAATTAAATTTATTGCTTCCTAAAAATTAACCACACGGTCATAAAATAAAAAAGAGTCATACCTGATTAGCGTCCTCTTTATCTGCAACAATGGAAGATAAAGTTAATGTCACGATTAAAAAGCACGACAGAATGAGCTTCATCTCTCAAACTATAAAACAAAATGAGTATTAGATTGATTGCCTTTTTATATTATTTTATTCGTTATTGATTAACCCTGCAAACTTATCATTTTAATAAAAACAAAATCTACTTCATGTTAATGATTTTCTTAACCTGTGGTTTCAAAAGTTCAATTAATGTTGTTGTTTATAAAAATCCATCATTTACGTCATAACTTATACACTGAGAGAACAAATATCTAGCAAGTAGAGACAGTAAATTAATTTAGTTAACCATTGTAATATACTATATGTAGCTTTAAGAAACGAAAGGATAAGAATATGCATATCGTGCGTATTTTACCAAAATCTTCGTTTCCGCTATTTTGACATTTTGAAAGCATTTTTTTTTTTTTTTTTTTTTTACTGTAAAGCGATGGAACAAAATTACAAAATAAAAGACGCAAGAAGCGCGTTTTCGCTACTTTACATTTTTTTAAGCTACTATGGACCAGTGTAGGTATAAGGGTGTATGCGGATGATGTCATATCTAATGCGCTTGGGGGCCATACTGGAGTAGTGAATAACATTGCTCAGCATAGGACAAACTTTGTTAAAGTCAATTTTCTTTGGGAAATCTGTAAAAAATTTCTTATTTTTATTTTTCTCACGTACGTGAGTTACTAATTCAATATTTACAGCATCAATGCTCTCAAAAATATTGCAAAGTGTTTTTAAACTGGCAAAATGAGCTTTTTTCCTATACCACCCTTGTTACTGAGTTATCCAACATGACGTCAACTTTAACATGAATGCATAGACCCTATAATACCGATTTCCTTGGCGAAAGTTTGGTGCACTTTAATATTAAATACCATATAGATTACTTCATTAAATACTACTTCAATTATTCACTTTTAAGGTGTACAGTATAGCCAAGCGCAGATTTGGATTCAATAAATGAATTTGAATTCCATTTATTAAGATTGATAAAAGTCAGTTATATTTATAGAAGCTATTATTTATTAATTGAAAGCCAGTTAGTTAAATTAGGCTTTGTATATATACGCAATATAAAATAGCTGTTTTTGTCATGATTTATAACAAATGATTGTTTTCTTACTACCTACGTGTTTTCTTAGTGTAAAAAAAAAAAGTACATTGTGTCTTCTTATTGTCAATAGGAGTTAATTTTTAAGTTCAATTGGATGTAAAAATTGTTTCAACTTTTCCTTGTTTGCTTCACATTTCTCTTCCATCACATGATTGATCGTATTAATAAACTAATGATCGTAAGCAATAAAGATTAAAAAATATGTCTAGTTATTCAAGCATCAATTAATTTTTTTTAACTAAATTTAGTTTGCTCTCATCAGTACAGAGTACAAAATATTTAAAAAGCTATACTGCCTAAAGAGAGAGAGAGAGAGAGAGAGAGAGAGAGAGAGGAGAGAGAGAGAGAGAAGAGAGAGAGAGAGAGAGATAAGAGAGAGAGAGAGACTATATGAGATTATACATAAAATACATAATACATATCAAGTCACTTAACCTAACCCTCGGTACCCTTATACAAACTGAGAAGAAAACTTGTAAAGTAGGAAACGTTCGCTACAATATCTATTGTATATAGACTCGGTAATTATGACGTCATTGCCTACTTTACAGTGTCTTAACCTCAGTTTGTGAAGATGTTGGAGGACATAATAGGTAGGTGCTATTATTGTATCTTCTTCAGTCCCCGACTTTTTTAAAAATTATTTCAATGTCGTAAATTTTAACCACGTTTTTGTACGGCTCTTAAAATGACAAAAATATGCTTTTTTTTTTTTTTTTTTTTGTTAAAAGGATATTCTTGCTTTTGCAGACCCTCTACTCACTCAAAATAGCGTTAAAATCACGTAATTTTTTTTTTTTTTGGGGGGGGGGGGGGCTGAATTATCTGATGTCCATTGTATTGCATACTGGGACTGAAGAGGTCAAGTATGTATATTTGTGTATGATGCAGCTCCATCTCATAAAATTTTACGTTTTGATTTACTTTTTTAAGGCCATCATTATTGCTTTCATTGGGTACATATTTAAATAACTAATTTAAAAATTACATGCATATACGTTTGCAGCACAGAAAGTTAATTACAATTTCTTTAGTTTAATTTATGCTAGAAATTTTAATACTACTTTCATATAGGAAATAAAAAGGGGGACAAGAGTTTAGAGTGGAAGCGAAAGAGAGAGAGAGTATAGTTACATCAAAAAATAATAATAATTAAATTTATAAAACAAATAATAATAAAATACACACTAGTGCAATAGTTGATATATGATAAGCTGGTAATTATTTGTCTAGATCAGAGACAGACATTGCAGCTGCAGTTACGAACCACAGCAGAATTTTTTTTGTGTTTTTTTTTGTATTTTTTGTATTTTTTATTATTATTTTTTTTTTTGAGACATTTGTATGTTTATCAACTACTTGTTTCATGACCTTGCTTCTTCATAAGGCGAAAAATCAGGTACTGCAGGATTTGACTAAAAAATTGTAAGGGAAGAAAAATCTGACATTTTGCACAGGAGATACATAACATAAGGATATGGTTATATTATATTCAAAATGAAAAAAATAAAAAAAATAAAAGGGGTGGTCACCATGCTAGATTTTTAAATTATGATTTTTTGAAGTGTTATTCCCATAAGAGCCCATGTTAATTTCAATAATTATTTTCTCTCTTATCTGATGGTCAATGGTTCTGAAAGTTTTATCATATAGGTAGCTGTTATATTTAACCTTTAAATGGTATCATAAAGTTTCGAAGTTTTCTTTTTAAATTCTGAGATACAAGTTATTTATATACAACCCTTAAGTCCGTCCCTAGATACTCCAAAGAAATTTTTAATAACTTTTTGTTTTACAACTTTTTGTTGAGTAAACACAGTTCCCATTTATTTATTAGCATTTTATTTGAGTGAGATTTTCAAAAGTTTTGGTGAGAGTATATTAGTTAGTATTTTCAAGGGATTTGTGACGTGTACTGTACGTTACTTCATTCCTTTTTTCATTCATTATTATAAAACGTTATCGTTATAATGTAATTTTTTTATATATTTGCTCTTAGTATTCTCTCTCTCTCTCTCTTTTATGAAGGAGGCTGTGTTATTAGAAACATATAAATTCAAAAAATAAAAAATAAAAAAAAAATAAAAAAAAAGTAAAGAACCATATAAAATTCATATCAAAAAATATGAAATTTTCTTTGTAAGGTTTTTAATTAAATAAGAGACGATAAAATAATTCAATACTTAAGATTTGAAACTTGCATTGCAGTGTTGGAAAGTGTCATTTTTTGAAAAGATTTTTAGTAATTGAAAAATCAAAGAAAGTAATATAAATATAAAATATATAACAGAGACGTAATGTCGTTAACAACTTCAAATTCATTGCGTGTTATTGCGGTTTGTGTTCTCTCTTTTTGGAAAGTTTATAATTTCAATAATAATAATAATAATAATAAAAAGACGACAAAACAAACAAGGAAAGAACAAAAAAAGTTAAAAAATAAAAATACAGACATGTATCAATTATCATTTTATTTTACAGTACTATACAATACTATTTTATAATATTATATATTTATTAAAATCTATTACAATAAGGGTGCAGATGAGTTATGACAAGTTGATGATATCTGACAAACTAATCGGATGTGAAGTATAAAATTAAGGAGTAACGATATGTTACTTAAAAGAAAAGTTACACACTAAAAAAAATCGTTGAAAAGCTTGTACAGAGTTTAGCAAATACTTTAAGTATTGTAGAATCAACGGTTATGACGTCACTAAACGTTGACAATCTAACGATAAAAACGTAAATGACTTCACAAGCGTTAGAATCACAATGGAATAAACGTTAAACTTGGCCGTTACAAATCTACGATTTTTCTATTTATACCAAAGCTTGTGACGTCACTAACGTATTTTTTGGAGAAATATCAACCTTCAAGTGGCGTTATAACAACCGTTGATTCCACAATACTTAAAGCATTGCAAAACTGTGTACAAGCTTTCCAACGCTTATTTTTTTAGTGTATAATTAATGTCAAACATAAGTAAACAAAAACATTTAAGTATTTCAACTTTGAAGACATCATGCATGTAAATGTAAAACTTCTAATTGTAGAACAAGTCAAATTATAAACTTATATTAAAAAAAAAAAAGATACTAATTATGACCTCAAGTTAAGTATTTATTTTTTAAAGTTAAGTTGGTCATAACTCAGAAGTAAATCCAGCCCTATTAATGAAATTAATTTAACGTTAAAGAAAATTTAGGTAACGACTTCAAGACTGTTTAAATCATATGATATATCCATATTATAAATAAAGAGCACTATGCACGTTGCTCACAAATAAAATATGCCTCATGTGGACAAGGAAAATCATACCATTTTGACTGATGGAACATCATGCAATGTTCAATTGCAGGTAAATTAGGTTCTCCAGATTGCCAGTTCTGATAGATAATTTGTTCCCCGTTGATCCACATCATTGTAGAGCGACCAATTTTACTACCTGACATCCATACGTATTGACCTTTTAACCCTGAAATACAAATTAAGACTTAATTGTACATATGCGGACGAGAAAATGTTAAGGAATACTTAATTACCCCCTCCCCAATTTGCCCCCATATAATTTTCCCTTAAGGCGGGAAATCAGCCACTGCGGGATTTGACTAAAAAGTTGTAAAGGAGGAAAAATCTGAAATTTAACACAGTGATAGATTAGGGTAAGATAAAATTAAAAAAGGTAAAAAATTTGGGGGGTCACCATGCTAGATTTTGAATTACGATTTTTTGAAATTTTTGTCCCATAAGAGCCCATGTTAAATTCAATAAATTATTTCTCTCTTATCTGATGGTCACGGGTGCTGAAATTTTCATCAAGGGTAGCTGTTACCATTAACTTTAAGATGGCATCAAAAAATTAGGAACTTTCCTTTTTAGATTTCGAGATACAAGCGAACTGAAGAGAACCCTTAATTTACACGATATCCTTTAGCATTTTGTGAGAGAATTCTTTAAACGATTAAAAGAAAGAGAAAAATTGTAGTTATAGCTGTAGCAGGAAGCATAGAAATTTATGTTATGCAACAGGGAAAAAAACAACCAAACAACCAATTAGTAATTTAAACAGCCTGATAGGTGTGCCGAACGTCAATTGATTTTTTAGAATTCTCATGTTCCAATTACATTCAAATTAACACTGCAATTTAATTTATATATACTTGAATAATATACTATGTGCACTCTTGCTACAAAATATTATTTCCGTACCTTATTAAAAATAAATACCGTTCAATTATTGTAAACCTAAAGATATATAGCTATCAAAATGCCGCATACATAATAAAAGAATTTCACGTATACTATCAAATAAATTAACTCAAAATAACACTAAATTTATTTGAAGTGTTATAGTATTGAATTTTTTTTTTTTTTAGTCTCTATATACATGCTGTATTGACTAGGAACAACGGTTTTGAGGCTGACTACATATAAACGATTTCGGTCACATCCGCTTCCGTTTCTTATTATTACGCATGAGCAGTACGTCGAAACGGAAGCGGATGTAAGCAAAATTGCTTATAGTTAGCTGCAAAATAGTTGTTCCTTTATCAGTCAATATGCTGACTAAATACTTGAAATTTTTATATATATATTACATTATTTGTACTATAAAGAAAAAAAGTGAAATATAAAAATTTACCAAGTGTCTCAATGTGGTTCACCAAGAAATTATCTTCCGAAGCACTTTCTACTGACACGATATCCATGTTAAATGCACGGCAATATTTCATTGCATCAACCCAAATCATCTGAAAGAAATATTATATGCGTTTGAGAGAGCATAAATAGTCACATACAGAAAATGTTTTAAAATATGGAATGGACCACTTGCAAATTGTAATAAAATGTTTTTAAATGTTATAATATTAGTGAGAAATGATTTTTCCATACGAAATGCATTAAAGGTGTAGAACACCTTGAACAAAAAAGTTGCGTAATATCCTAACAAACCTGAAAATCAACGTTGATTTGGCCGGAGTTATTGATTTCTAATTTATTTTCCATTTAAAAAATGCCGCTGCCGGTCACTGACGTCACAGCTCACCCGGGTTACTTGCGCGTGGACCAGGCGAGCTGTGACGTCAGTGACCGGCAGCGGCATTTCATGAATGGAAAATAAATTACAATTCAATGATTCCAGCCAAATCAACATTGATTTTCAGGTTTGTTAGGATATTACGCAATTTTTTTTGTTCAAGGTGTTCTACGCCTTAAAGAATATTTCAAATTATTATAAAAAGTTCGTTCATTGCAAGTGGTCCATTAAGTAATCATTATACTTCTGAATTATACGTTACCTTTTGATTACGACTAAAAAAGTAAGATTTTCCTTCAAACTCTACTAATTCCAACAAATCTTTCGCTGAAAAAAAAAAAACAATAAATGTGGTTGGATTATGAAGTTCTGCAGACAAATTTTGCACGATATAAGCCATCAACATATCTTATGTAACATTATACAGTAAATAAACTTGAAAAATGTATTATATAAATTATTACAATAGACAACTTGCATGCTATATTTTATGGTCTTGAAAAATTCTTAAAGAAAAATTTATTATTGTTGGTATAAAACTTCTTTAAAATTTTTTTAAAAATGCTTATTTATATTTAAAATAATTCTTGAAATTCAAATTTTAGTTGAAGTTAAGACGGTGACCATTACGCAGAAAGAAGGTTCACCTTTCCTTTATCTTTTTTAATTGTTGAAATCGTTCTGACAAGTTCGCAGCCACTATATAATTTTTTCAGTGGTCGAAAGAAGCTGTATTATCTCCAACATTTTTTTTTTTTTTTAATTTGGCTGCTAGAAAAAAATTATTCAGTGGCTCCAAACTCGTAAGAACAATTGCAACAATTAAAAAAAAATGCAAACCGTCTTTCGGTGTAATGGCCACCGTCTTTACTTCATTACATTATTGTATTAACGTTTTTGATAGCTTTAATGTTTATACAAGAATTTGTAATGAAATGAAACTTACGATAAAAGTATTCACTTCCGGATGATTGTGCTAAACTGTTACCAAAAGAACCAGTTGGAGCTGGCTGCAATTCGGATCTACAGTTCTGAAACGTTTTACTACATTTTAGCTACACCATATATGATAATAGTATACTTTAGAACAGTGCATAAGCATGTATCTTAATAAAGTACAAAATATATAAATGTAGTATTCTAGCACTTGAGTTTTCAGTAACAGGATTGGAATTCCGACTTGTCGTGGGACTAGCTCTTATTGGGTTCACCCTTGGGTCATCATTCTAAAAATTAATAATAAAGAATTTTTTTTTCATACAAAATGGTATAGGGTGTATGTATGCATTATGCATTCATGTTAAAGTCAACGCCATGTTGAATCATTCAATAACCTGGTAAGGCATAAGAAAATGACCCATTTTGCCAGTTTAATAATACTACGCAATATTTTTGAGAGCATTTAATGCAGTTATAATAAGTTGAATTAGTAATGTCAAGCATGTGAGAAAAATAATAAGAATTAAAAGAATTAGACCCACATCCCTCAAAAAAAAAAAAAAAAAAAAAAAAGTTAAAAACGAAGTTTGTTCTGTGTTGCGTATGTTGCTCATCGCTCAAGTATGGCATTGGAGCGCATTTAGTATGACGTCATGCGGATACACCCCTATATACACCTGCCATTTACAGTCCTCAAAAAAAATAAGTTACCGGTAACTGTATTTTTCATTATTATTATTTATTTAGTGTTAGTACAAAAAAATTATGAAAACAAACAACAATATACCTTTTTTTGAGGTGTATTTTCCACTGCCCAGCGCAGTAAGCTGACGATGTCAACGCTGAAAGTTGGCGGCATGAACACAAGATTGTCAGAATTGTTGTTGGTGTGGGATCCAAGACGTGAAAGTAAATTATTCAGAACATCCTAGAAATTTGATGAAATTTTTTTAAGTCCAAATATTTACATTACATTATTATATTATTATATACATCCATAATAATATTACCTAAAAATACGTATAAATAAATAGCTTGAACTGTATAGTAATTACTAATTACAATGAGTTGTACATCAAAAAACTTCACAAAAAATCTTTAAAAAATCGAAAAAATAGAAATAAAAATATGTGAATTGTGAAAAAAAAAAACAGTAAAATTTCGCGTTTTTTAGAGCTATTTTGAGCAATATGTGGGTAGCAGTGGGTAGGGGGTCGGTGAAGGTAAGAAAAAGAAAAAAAAATCGACAAAAGAGGCACATTTTTGTCATTTTGAGAGCCGCACAAAAACGTAGTTAAAATTTACGACACTGAAATATTGTTTAAAAGGGTCTGGGACTGAAGAGAATAAAGTTCTCAAGTGCTATATAAATTAATAAATAGTACTTTTATCGTGAAGTTTTTAGTTAAAATATTTATAAGATAATTTGTTCAATTAAATATATTGCTTCCTAAAAATTGACCACGGTTTTAAAAAAAAAAGAGTCATACCTGATTAGCGTCCTCCCTATCTGCAACAATAGAAGTTAAAATTAATGTCACGATTAAAAAGCACGACAGAATGAGCTTCATCTCTCAAACTATAAAACAAAATGAGTATTAGATTGATTGCCTTTTTATATTATTTTAATCGTTATTGATTAACCCTGCAAAATTATCCTTTTAATTAAACCTTTTTTTTTTTCTACTTCATGTTATTGATTTTTTTAACCTGTGGTTTCAAAAGCTCAATGTTGTTGTTTAGTAAAATCCACCATTTACGTCATAACTTATACACTGAGAGAGCAAATATCTAGCGAGTAGAGACAGTAAATTTATTAATCAGTGTAATATATTTTGTAGCTAAGAAATGAAAGGTTAAGAATATGCATATCGTGCGTATTTTACCAAAATCTTCGTTTCCGCATTTTTAACATCACAAAATAAAACACGCAAGAAGTGCGTTTTCACTACTTTACATTTTTTAGGCTACATTGGACCAGTGTATTGAGTGTGTATACAATGTCACTCACATGTCTTCCAACTCCAGGCACTTTTTGTAGTCCAGCGACACTAGCGACACCGCACGCGACATCTGAACTACAATGTTAAGCTTACCAAGCTTTTAGTTCCAGATGTCACTACTATTGGCGCAGCGTCGTTTCATATTGGACTACGCGCTAGCATAGGAACAGACGATGAGACAATTATATTTTTCTTTTGTACATCCACATATATTATACGGTTTATTATCTTATGGTTGTACTAAATCAGGTAAATTATGGGAATTGAAAAAAATGCAAATAAGAATATTAAAAATTTTAAAAAAAGGAAATAAGCTAAAAAGTGATCTTGAATATTTTAAGTACTTTAAGATATTGCCAATAGAAGAAATGTTTAAATGTTCTTTTATTTGTGAAAATTATTTTGAAAATTCTCATGGTATACCGAGAACTCATATTTATAGTACCAGAACAGCAGTGACCAATCCTTTATTTGTACCAAGAATTGTAAATAGATTCACTGAAAGGACAAAAAAATTTTTACTTCCTAAATTATGGAATCAAATTCCATCAGAATTAAAAAGTTTTGCAAATAAAAATGAAACGAAATTTAATATGAAAAAATTCTTTCTTGATAATTTATAAAATGTTGAACAATTTTTTGCTGTTTGTATTGATTAATGATGATTAATTTTTGCTTCTTGTATTATAAAAATACTTCTCTTAAATGAAAAAAAAAAAAAAAAAAAAAAAAAAAAAAAAAAAAAAAATGTTTTTGTGTAAATACGTACTTTATTTGCTTTTGAAATATATATAATAAAAAATATGTATATGTAGTAATATAATATAATAAGACATGATTGTGTAACAATAAATGAACCAACCGATAAGGCTATGCCTTGGTTGGACTTTGTATATTTGTGTGTTTGAAATAATAAAAAAATAATAAAAAAAAAAAAAAAAAAAAAAAGACATGTGAGAGACATTGGTGTGTATATGTATATATCCTTGGAGGTGTACAGTACAATAATAGCCAAGTGCAAATTTGGATTCATCATGAATTTGAAACATGCTTGGTTTACTTTAAATTAAATTCCAAATAAAGTCAATTATGGAAGCTAGTATTTATGAATTGAAATCCAGTTAGTCAAATTTGGCTTTGTATATATATACACAACATAAAATAGCTGTTTTTGTCATGATTTATAACATAATGATTGTTTTCTTACTACCTACGTGTTTTCTTAGTGTAAACAAAAAGTACATTGTGTCTTCTTATTGTCAATAGGAGTTAATTTTTAAGTTCAATTGAATTTAAAAATTGTTTCAACTTTTCCTTGTTTGCTTCACATTTCCCTTCCATCATAATGATTGATCGTATTAATAAACTTAATAAAATTAATTACTATTTCTTTGGTTTAATTATATATTTATAAGTATTAATTTTATAACTAGAAATTTTAATACTACTTTCATACAGGAAATAAAAAGAGGGACAAGAGTATAGATTGGAAATTGGAAGTGAAAGAGAAAGAGAGAGAGAGAGAGAGAGAGAGAGAGTATATTGTTTCGCAATACTAAAGGATAAATATTATATATATATTATACATATTATACATATTATATATATAATATTATATATATATATATATATATATATATATATATATATATATATATATATATATATATATATATATATATATATATATATATATATATATATATATTATATCAAAATAAAATACCAAAAGATAAATTTTGACAGATTTTATTGTGCAAGAGAGGAAAAATTCCATATATTATTCAATATTCTACGCAGTTCTATTCTACGCAGTTCTATTTTAGAAATGTTGTTTTGTGCTTTACTTTTGATTTGATAGCAAAATTAAAGAGATAAAGAAAAAAAAAACTATATATATTATTAAAAAAGTGTATCTTTTTAATGTTAGATAATGTTAGTCATTTTTTAATTACCATAATTTGCTTGGTTTGACGTTTGTTTAATTATCTAATTATCGTGCTAACAAATGACATCGATATGAAGTTTTGCCTGAATCATTTCCGTTCTACATTTATGACGCCACTTTCTTTGTGACATACGAAATCTTAATTAAGTTCTTTATTGATATTTGTTAATTATATTTCTACAGTATTTTTAAGGTGTAATTTATTTAATTTTTAGTGCATGTTGAAAAAGCATTCTATATTTATAAACACTTAATTTTTTAAAATATTTTATGAATTTTAGTTAGTATTTTCTTTTATCCCTCCATATTTCATTATCACATCACTTTTTTCTTTGGGTGGGTGGGAAATAAAAAGGGATATACCAAACTTTGTTTTCTCTGTTAACTGTGCATAACATTTCTTTTCTCTCTCTCTCTCTCTCTCTCTCTCTCTCTCTCTCTCTCTCTCTCTCTCTCTCTCTCTCTCTCTCTCTCTCTCTCTCTCTCTCTCTCTCTCACTCATTACAATTACAATTTGGGTGTTATAAATACCGATGATATATTCCCAAATGTTTTATAAGAATTACTTTGACGTCTACATTGATGACATCATGATTGTGTAACGTATATCTATTAAAATTAATATAAACTTGACATATGATCTTTGTCTTTTAGTCACTCAAATATATTATCATTGATACGACCTACATTATAGAAAGATAAAAACGTTCTTTTTTTAGATCTCCACACATTCGTTAAGTACGTTAGGAGGTAGGAATATAAGATAACTATTTTTCTACCTAATATAGAGATAAAATTGTTAATTTTATACGTAATTTTTAATTCATTTTATTTAATTAATAGTTACAAAATTTTCACAAAATAATAATATAATATAAGCAGTAAATAAATTGCATACATAAAAGTACGTGTACATGGAAGGAATAAATTACATAATTTATGCTGCATTTATGTCATTATAGCATAAATTATCATAAATTAGAACAATATAAATAATTATGCTATGCAACATAATATTTAAAATGCTTTTGTAACAAAGCTATTTTGCAGTATAGCATAAGTTATGTCATATTGAAGAAATTGTGCTAAAAATTAGCTAACATAATTTTATTACGTAGGTATTTGTGTCTGTGTATGTTTCAGAATTTAGTAAAAAAATAAAGACAATAAAATATAATGGTAAATAATGTAAACGATGAAAAACTTTTACTTTTCCCTTTTTAATATTATATTTCAGTTATACTATTTTTATGTATATGTTTTTAAATTAATAAAAGCTGGACTATATTATGACAGTTCAAAACAAAAAAACATTGATTGCAAAGACAGAAGAATGCAAACAAATTCAAATTGTATCTTATAGTATCTTTCATTTATATTTTTGTAGCTTCAGAACAGTAGTTAAATTTTTCTTTTAATAAAAATATTTTTTCAAAAAAATTCACACTGTTCAATAAAGGATAGAAAATGAATTGAACCTCGCTTTGTTCTACTGCGCCTGTCATTGGTTAGTGCGTTGCGAGCTGATAAAATCCATTATAAAAATTAAAAAATTCATTAAAAACAAAAGTTTTAAAATGCGTTATTAAAATAGTTTAGTAGTAAATATTAAATTGAAAACTAATTCCTTTTATTCAAAATTGAATATAATTTTATTGTAGTCTTTTTCTACTACAGTACAATATTTAAAGCCATAGACATAGACCACTTAAAACAACATGTGCTTTTTAATGAATAAACACAAAATGGGATCTTCAAAACTGATGACAATTTTTACCTAAATGTTAATGTAGCCCCACGAGAGAGCGTGAAAAAACTGTAAAGTATGCAATTTGCGTGAAAATTCATGTTTATGACGTCAGAGACATGCAAAAATTAGAATGAAAATGTTGTGCGGGTTGCATAAATCGAATTTTCTGATCACTGCTACGGAGCTACTGTTGGGTTTTGAAACAAACTAATGTGATGTAAATCCCATAAAGTGTTTTGTGATATAAATACTTATGTTTTTCTCTGGTCTATTCCTTTAATATTTAAAAATATTTCATAGCTAATCTATCTTCACAGATAAAGAATGCATCTCTAGTATGTGCAGTATTCTGGTGACACTCCATATCATGCCACTTCTTATTGTAAAGAATTAAACAATGTTGTAAAGCAGGAACTCCAGGTTCTCCAGTTTCCCAATTTTCATAAATTAATTGTTCGCCGTTGATCCATAAAAATGTAGAACGTCCAACTTTATTTGCAGATGTCCAAACAAAACTTCCCGAAAGTCCTGAAAGAATTAATTTTATTAAAAATATTCCTTATAGTTACATCCTCTCTCTCTCTCCACTACTCAACAATGTTATGGCCAGGAAAATTTTACTTTGCATTATTGCCCATTTCAAATTATAGTTTTTGGTTAAATACGATTGTTTAAGAAATATTGAACATACTCTTAGATTTTTATAAATACCCTGCCTTTAAAACTGACATTTGAAAAAAAAAAAAAAAAATCTCCAACGACACAAATTCACAAGATATGCAGTACATATTTTCCATCAATTCATATATGTAACCAAAAAAATTACCATCTAGCTGATAAAAACTGTTATATATTGTGATTTAATTGTGTAATAATCATTGTAGTCAATACCAATTTTAAAATTGCCCTCTATAAACCTAAAAATTAAGACCTACACATTGAATAAATAACTAGATAAATTTATATAATTATTTATAATATATGTTTACTATTATTTAATATATATATATATATATATATATATATATATATATATATATAATATATATATATATATATATATATGCAAAAATAAATATTAAAATTGAAAATTTTAAAAAAATATATAAATATATATACTAATTTTGTGTTAAACAAAAAACAATGAAATTAAAATAGTAATAATAATAAGTAGAAATATATTGTTGTGCTTTTAGTATATAAAAACATGGGATCAATTATCAATTATGGTTCAGGATACATGTCTAAAACTGCTTTTGGTAGGTAATTTTGTCATATTTTTGGTTTTTATGATTTTACAAATGTACCGGAAAAAGCCTTAAATAATTCTCGTACTTCGATCATTTCATTTCATTTTTTTTTCTTATAACATAAACAATGTAATATAATAACAACTTTTTCAATATATATATACTCTAAGTGACACACTCACCTGCTTGTGTAATTTCATTCATAATAAATTCATCTTCTTCCCTGGTTTCAATGGAAACTAAGTCCATTCCAAATGAACGACAAAATGATAACGCTTCTGCCCAAGAAAGCTAAAATTTTGAATTATTACAATTTATATGGAATTTATTTAAAAAATATATATTTTAATGAAACTTACTTTTTGATTTTTTGAAAAGAAGTATGACTTTCCATTGAAGTCTATTAAGTTCAAAAAACTTTTTGCTGTAAAATAATAATAATGTTACGTTGATTATTTGAACAAAAGCTACTCGCAAAAATCATCGTTGTGTCATTAAACTGATCTACAGTTACATATAGACCCCTTTCACATCCTTGCGCTTTGTCGCCATGTTTGTGGTGCCTAATGCATTGTCCAGCATAGGGGAAACATCATTTCTCCTAATTTTCACTTAAAAAGAGTTTATTTCAACTGAACAAATTTTTCTCATATTCTTCGAGCTTATTAGAAACTCAAAATAAATCTTTGTTTGAGCTTTGAAGCTTCTTTTGCTATTAAAAAAAATAAAAATGACGTTTTTCCTATGCGGGCCTGTGTAATCCTAACCAGCAAAATGGCGGCTCTTAAAAATGAGTGCAACCAGTCTATTAGTTAAAAGAAAGTTGAATGATACAATGCTATAAGAATTTTCATAACATTATACATAATAATAGATGCATGATGAATGATGGTCCTACCTCATGAATTTTACGTATAGTTGATTTAATTTGGTGAGGCCAGTATTCCGTAAAAACATTTTTCTTTGATTATTAATTTATAAAATCTATAATTAATTTTATTTATACTTACGATAAAAAGAATCAGATGATTTCAAAGTTCGGCTTGATCTCTCGTTGGGAATACTTGAGTACTGTGATTTGATGTCATGATGTTGCTAAAATAATAATAATAATAACTCAGTTGAGGTAATTGGTGAGACAGGCGGGAATATAACAAGAGAATCCCCTAATCACCATTACGGGACCATGATTAAGAAAACTACTGCATATATAGAGTCTGAGAAATACAGGCTCGGACTGGCCATAAGTGTAAGTCCGCAATCGCGGACGTGCCCCCCCCCCCCTGTTTGGAGGCCCCTAAGGCCCAAAAAAGGGCGTAACTAGGGTGTTACGCCCTCTTTGTGGCCCCTAAAGAGGGTGTTACACCCCTTTTGCGGACGAGGCCCCTTGATTGCCAGTCCGACCCTGGAGAAATATTTTAATGAGGAATAGAAGACACACTTTTTTGTGTTTTAAAGTGATTTATTTTTGTCTGCATTGCTGATAACCTGTATTGATTGAATTTAATAAACCATGAAATAAAACATTTAAATAAATGATATACGGTAGACTTCAAATTCATTACAGCTAGCTTTGTAAATTTACTAAAAATAAAATCTCTTAAAGTAAACTTGAAACTAAAGTTGTGAAACGTTTTTAACGGAGAAAAATATAAGCAATAAAAACAAATGGATAATATTTAAAGGCAACATGCGGCGGGTATGTTTTTCTCATAAGAATAAGGTAGAAAAATTGTATAGCCCAAGTTTTGAATGGTAAAATATAATATCAGATTTTATCAGTATTACAATAAGTTTGTACAATACACAGACCATAATTGCAATAATATATATTTTACCATTAAAAGCCTCGATTTAAATTTGAAATGTTATTCTTATGATACAATAATAGTTCTTCTTATAATTAAGGCCACGCATCAACTTGAAATAATAAAATATAATAATATTATGTATATTATGTATACCATAATCATGGTGCACTTTAAGTACCAATAATGGTGTTCGTAAATGTTTGTTTGTTTGTTTGTTTTTTTTTGTTTTTTTTTTGGTCTGTGTGCTCCAAACCACGAAAAAATGACGATCACTGAATGCTTTTTAAATGAAATTGCACATTTTTTGTAGCAAGGGAGCAGAGCTTAAAAACATCATTAAAATTGTGACGCGATAAAATAGTCCTTACATCAAAATTAGTTACGATTGCAGTTTGAAGTTAATATGCTAATCAACTGACCTGTGCTTGCGTATTTTCAACTGCCCAGCGCAATAAGCTAACAATGTCTACGCTGAAAGTTGGCGGCATGAAGACCATATTTTCAGAACCGTTGTTCATATTTGAACTTAGACGAGAAATCAAATTTCCAAGAGTATTCTATAATTAATGCAGAATAAATTGATTAAAATAATTGTATGCGTTTGTAAAAGGATATTATTATATTGTTACATATATATATATACAATATATATATATATATATATATATATATATATATATATATATATATATATATATATATATATAATAAACAAACTCTAGTTACTCTAGTAATAAAACATCCATGCGCCATTCTTTTCTTTAAATGCAAGGTTTATTATAAACCTTGCTTTAAATGTATATATCTTTTAAAAAATTAAAAATCGTTGAGACTACTATTACAATATTACGGCTTTCTTTATTTTAATGTTATCATGATTTTGAAAAGATCTACATAAATAATATGTTTTTCAAGTCTAACAAAAGTATAAATGTAATAATTATTTACTGCTTGTATATTAAAAACATTAAAAAAACAGGGTTTAATAAAATGAAAAAAATAATATCCTTTTGCTAAAAAAAAAAAAAAAAAAAAAAAATCACACTATAATATATAAACATGCACTTTACAATTTACTGTAACTGATATATAATTAAATATGTTTTTATTTTGATTGCAATTATCAATAAAATCTTACCTGAAAATCTGTAGCTTTTTCATCTTTAATATTTTTAGACGAAACAATAACTACCAACAAAGAAAGTGTTACAACCCTAACAAACATCTTGCCATTGAATCAATTAAAAATAATTAATCAACTCTTTTTATAGTAAGGAAATGCTGAAACCTGATATTAATTTTGATGTTTTCTCTCTTAACACTTTTATTGAGTTTTATATAATTTTTGATTGACATGCTGTCAATTTAAGTTAAGTTATGATGACGTTCTAGAACATTTATTATGTTAAGTCAATACATTAATCAATATATTTTTTATTGACTTTTAAAAGTGGCTTCCATAAAATTAATTAATTTGAGAGAGAGAGAGAGAGAGAGAGAGAGATTTATATATTATTATTTTATTATTTTCATTTATTATTAATTTTTTTTTATCCTCATTTAATCTACATATTTAATTTAGTGGCAGAGTGAATGGTTTTACAGCGCTATAAAGCTTACACCAACGTTTGTGCAAGTTAATTTTTTTTTTAATAAAATATATTTTCATTTAAAATGCATATTTGGAAAATAAACCGTTGTTTCATTATTAAAGTTTTTAGAACTGCACATGAAGTTGGATTGATGTGTCTATTTCTATTTTTTTTTTTTTTTTTTTTTTATAGAATAAGAAATTATAATAACATTAATTTCATACGTACGTACGATGACCAAACTTTATTTATTGTCATTTTCCAATCACGAAAGTCTACCTTGGGTCATAAGTCGTAACAAACAGGAAGTTCAATGTCAATCAACACTATGAACACTATGTATGAGTCATCGTTCATCGTATAACGTTGAAAAAATTTAATCCTGTACTTATATTTACTTCTATTTTACCAACCGAACATTTAGTTTTCTTCGTAAAGGTGAACAGATAGGATGTGTATAAAGGTTTTTATATAAATATTATCAATATCTCTTCCATTAACTTTGCAATAAAAGGAAATAAGAAAAGAAAATAAGAAAAATAAAGTGTTTCTAGTGAACTTTATTTGGTGTAAGTAAAAAAGAAAATATTTTAATTTATATTTGTGTGTAGTAAAACTTTTAACAATCGCAGAAACTTTCTGGATTTGCAATGGTATGTATTTTGTTGCTATTATTATTAGTGGATTTAATACATTATTAATACATATTCAATGATTGATGTCTAAAGCTAAACAAAACCTTCCTCTCTTTTTTTATTTAATTATTTTACTTTAAGTTATGACAAGAGGCGATGAGAATTGCTTCTCATAATTGATAATACTTATAGGGTCTATGCATTCATGTTAAAGTCGACGCCATGTTGGATAACTCAATAACATGGGTGGCATAGGACAAAAAATCATTTTGCAAATTTAAAAACACTATGCAATATTTTTGAGAGCATTGATGCTGTAAATATGTTGAACAGGGCCGGCTTGGCCATAAGACGAGGTCTGCGATCGCAGACCGGGCCAACGTCATTGCGGGCCATGCGGGCCAGAAAAAAAAAAGAAAAAGAAAGAAAAAAAAAAGAAAAAAAAAGAAAAGCAAAGAAAAGAAAGAAAGAAGAAGAAGACAATAATTTAAATATACTCAAAAGTTTGCAGCACAATATAATAGTTTTTATACTTCTACAGTTTATTTAATTCAGAGACACAGCAGAGAAATGAAAATCTTAGTTATGCAAAAAATTAGTATACGTAGTGAAAGTGAAAAATCTGATAATGAATCTGATCAGGGCCGGCTTGGCATAAGACGTAAGGCCGGGATCCCGCGGCCCGGGCTTTTGACTTTGCGGGCCTTTTTGCTTGCTCTTAATTAGTAAAAAAAAAAAAAAAAAAAAAAAAAAAAAAAGAGAGAGAGAGAGAGAAGAAAAAACAACTAAACTTTAAAATCTTTGCCAGCATATTTTTTTAAATTTAATTTTGTATCATATGAATTTAATTTATGATGCATGCACACAAATTACTTGAAATGCGCATTTTTATTGTAACTAAAAAAAAAAAAAAAATGCATTGAGATCATTGCAAGCCAACTAAATTTTTTTATACACTTGGGCCAGCTAGGCATAAGGCCGTACAAGTTAATCCGCGGGCTCCTGGATAGGGACTTTGCTTTTGCGGGCCTTTGGTTCTGATGGAAAAAAAATCAATTAAAAAAAGTTCAAAGGTACTTTGAAAAATAGCTCACTTTTTTATTATTTGAAAAGAAGTGATATCATTTTTTTAATTATCAGTTTCAATTAAACCCTTCTTTTTAAGCCGTCGTATTTGCGTTTTTTTCAATACTTCTTGCACTATAGTATGTCGTATATTTTGGAAAGTTATTAAATTCATAGCCCTATATTTATATTTTATTTATATTATTTATAAAAAATATATTTATTGTTAAATATATATTTCTAAACACGAGATGAGCCCGTAAATGACTCGTTAAAAAAAGAGCATTTGCAAAGAATACAAGATAAAAAAAAGGATAAAACTTTTTTTTTAGTACAATATATTTATAATTCTCTATAGCATGTAAAATCAATTGTTAATACTTAAAAATAATAATAATTACAACTTTTGTCTTCAAAATAAAAATAAATTTTTGTATATAATGAGAAATAAGCCTTTTTTTTTTTTTTTTTTTTTTTTTTGACACACAGGTTCAAGAGCTTTTTTTTTTTTTTTTTTAAATTTGGCCTAAACATGGATTTCCCCAAGTAATGGCTCGTTTTTTTCAAATTTAAGCTCAAAATCAAGCTCTTTCAAGTCAAACCATTCGAAAAAATTTTAAGTTATCTACACCTATAATTATAAATTTACAAATCCCTGTTTTGCCTCCCCCCCCTTTTTTTTTTCTTTTTTCCCCCATACTTCAATTAAATCATTACATTATAACAATTTCCTTCAATATAGTTTGTTTTCTATCATACATCAATTTTTTTGTCTAATATTTTTTTTAAGGTGGCCGAAGGTCATGTCATGTAGATCGTAGTATATGAAAATAATGTCATATGGTTCAATTGCATACTTATTTTTCAATATAATAGTGTTATACATTATTTTAAAAAATGTGAAAAAATTAAAATTTAATTCAAAATTAGTGTAAAAACCAGTGCCACGCCCCCTTTTAAAAAAAATTTCGCCTGCGGCGCATGCTGGGGGGCTGGCGCCCCCCAGACCCCCCAGCATATGCGGGCCAATTCCCAGATTGCCAGACCGGGCCAACGTGCCCCAAGCCGGCCCTGATGTTGAATTAGTATCTCAAGTATGTGAGAAAAATAACAATAACAAAAAATTAACCAATTTCCTAAAGAAATTTGGCTTAAATGAAGTTTATCCTATGCTGAGCAATGTTATGCAATACTCCAGTATGGCCTCCAAGCGCAATAAATATGACGTCATCCGCATACACCCTATAAGAAGTTATAACAAATGCTTTAATGTTAGTTATTTGCTAAAAGAATTGACAAAATCACAATATTCATTTTCAAAACTACACTAAAAGTAGTATAACATTAAATTTTAAAAATGATAAATTAAATGGATAAAATATTAAGCTTCATATATAAAAAAATGACCTTATTTTTAATAATATATTATTATCATAAGCTTGGTTTCCCTCAGCTATCACATTGCGAATGTGACGGCTTATAGATCATACTTCTAACACAACATCTCTGATCAACCCCTATTACCCGAGCTGGTTTGCATATAAAGTTGAATATAGTTATAGCAAAAATAATAATAATAATTAATAAGTAAAACATAAAATACACACTATTGCAATATTTGATATGATAAGCTGGTAATTATTGTCTCGGTCAGGGACAGACATTGCAGGTGCAATTACGAACTACAGCAGTTGTTTCTTTGTAGTTTTTTGACACACTTGTATGTTCATCAACCACTTGTTTCATGACCTTGCGGGCGGGAAATCAGTTACTGCGGGATTTGACTAAAAAATTAAAAAGAAAAAAAAATCTGAAATTTTACACAGTGATAAATTAGGATATGGTATCTTCAAAAGTGTAAAAAAAAATAAAAATAAAAATAATAATAATAAAAAATCTGAATACAACCCATCTGAATACAACCCTTAAGACCCTCCCTAAATATTCCATAGGAATTTTTAATATTTTTTTTATTTCATTATTGAGTGGTCAAGGTTACCATTTATTTATTTACATTTTATTTCAGTGAGTTTTTCAAAGGTTTTGGTGAGAGTGTATAGAGTATTTTCCAGAGATTTTACTTGTATCAATATTTAACAGCTAAAATTCATTCTACTGCCACTCTCTGACGTGTACTGTACACTACATCATTCCTTTGTTCATTCATTTTTATCAAATGTTATCGTTACCATGTAAATTTAAAAATTTATATATATTTGCTCGTCGTATTCTCTCTCTCTCTCTCTCTCTCTCTCTCTCTCTCTCTCTCTCTCTCTCTCTCTCTCTCTCTCTCTCTCTCTCTCTCTCTCTCTCTCTCTCTCTTATGAAGGAGGCTGTCCAGGCTGTGTCACTAGAAACATCTAAATTCCTAAAAATAAAAATTAGCTATGAACCTTATCAAATTTCATAACATAAAAAAATATTAACTGTTCTTTGAAAGGTTTTTAATTAAATAGGAGAGGAGACTATGAAATAATTAAAGATTTAAGATTTGAAACTTGCATTGCAGTGTTGGAAAGTGTTTTCTATGTACATATTTTGAAAATATTTTTGGTATATATTTGGAAAATCAGACAAAGTAATATAACACGGACGTATAATATTATAATAACAACTTAAATCCAATGCGTGTTACTGCGGTTTATTTCTGTTCTCTCTTCTAGGAAAGTTTTTAATTTCCATAATTATAATACTAAAAAGACAATAACAAAGACGGAAAGAAAAAAAAAGGAAAAAAAGAAAGAAAGAGCTGAAAAATAAAAATACTGACATTGATCATTTATCATTTTGTTTTGTTACACTACATACAATACTATTTTATAATAATATTATAATCTATTTATAATAAGTATGCAAATGAGTACGACATAAGTTGATGATTTCTGACAAACTAATTGAATGCGAAGTATAAATTTAAGTAAATATTAATTAAAAGAAAAATTAAGTAATATCAAACACATGCAAACAAAAATTTAAGTATTTCAACTTTGATGACATCATGCATGTTAATTTTAAACTTCTAATTGTAGAACAAGCCAAATTAAAAACTGTTAAAGTCATAAAAAAAAATAAAAAAATAATAAAAAAAAAAGACTATAATGATAGCCTTAAGTTAATAAGTTCTAAAGTTAAGTTAAGGGAGTAGGGTACCGACGTCGGCTATTAGACACAAACTTTTATCGTCATTTTTTTTTTAAATTTTGCGCAATGATACTTCAGCTTGAGACAATTTGAAATATATAAAAATTTTAGGGGGTCACAGTGCACAGTGGGGACGGTCAAACATTGAAATTATTACCACGGCTAGGTGTAACTCTTAGCTATACAATGACACCAAATGTAGACTCAAAACACATTCTAGTTTTTGAGATATAAGGTCAGTACCCTACTCCCTAAGTTTGGTCTTAATTAAATCCAACCCTATTATTGACATTAACCTAACGTTATAGAACATGTAGGTAACGATTACAAGATTGATTAAATCATGATTCATGATCTATATATTAAATAAAGAGAGCACTATGCACGTTGCTCACAAATAAAATATGCCTCATATTGACAAGACAAATCATGCCATTGTGACTGATAGAACATCATGCAATGTTCAATGGAAGGTAAATTAGGTTCTCCAGGTTTCCAGTTCTGATAGATAATTTGTTCTCCATTGATCCACAACATTGTAGAGCGACCAATTTTATTACCTGACATCCATACGTAGTGACCTTTTAACCCTGAAAGATAAATTAAGATAGATTTGTATTATACTCGACTCAAAAAACCTCAGTCGATTTAAATCAGGCATGCCTAAAGTATCGCCCATTATCACATTTGAGGAGAAGGGGGGCGGCTGGGCGATACCGTAAAAGGTCGAACGGCAGGTAATTCAGGTTTTTGGAGTCGAGTATACATTCGGACGAGAAAATGTTAAGGAATCCATAACTATACTCCCTCCCCCAAACTTGCCCTCATATTTTCCCCTTAATTTACACCTTACTTAAGCATTGCAAGTGAATTCTTTAAAAGATTAAAAGAAATAAAAAAATATTGTAGTTATAGAACGGTGTAAATTAAGTTTTTTTTAAAATTTTCAACTTTATAAGGAAGCATAGAAAGTTATATTATGGAAAAAAAAAAAAAAAGTATCAAACAACCAATTATTAATTTAAACAGCCTGATAGTTGTGCCGAACGTCAATAGATTTTTTAGAATTGTTATAAATAATTTACATTCAAATTAACACTGCAATTTAATATCTATATACTTGAATATACCATGTGTACTCTGCAGAGTTAAAATTACTACAAATTTTTATTCCCGTACCTTATTTAAAAAAAAAATGCATTCAATTATTGTAAACCCAAAAATATATAGATATAAAATGCCACATACATAAGTAAAGAATTTTACGTATATAGTATCAAATAAATTAAATCAAAATGGCATTTAAATTTATTTGAAGTGTTACAGTTTTTCATTCTTTGGTGTCTATACTGTATGCTTACTAAATACTTGAAATTTTTTAATATTATTATACAATTTGTACTAAAAAGAAAAAAAAAATTGAAATTAAAGATTTACCAATTGTCTCAATTTGTTTCACCAAGAAATTATCTTCAGAAGCAGTTTCTACTGATACGATATCCATGTCAAATGCACGGCAATATTTCATGGCATCAACCCAAGTCATCTGAAAGAAATATTATATTCGTTTGAGGGAGCATAGATAGTAACATACAGAAAATGTTTTAAAATATGGAATGGACCACTTGTAATAAAATGTTTTTAATGGTTTCAACGTTAGTGAAAAATAATTTTTCAATATTATGAAATGCACTAAAAATATTTCAAATTATTATAAAAAGTTCGTTCATTGCAAGTGGTCCATTAAGTAATCATTATACTTCTGAATTATACGTTACCTTTTGATTACGACTAAAAAAGTAAGATTTTCCTTCAAACTCTACTAATTCCAACAAATCTTTCGCTGAAAAAAAAATAATAAAATCAATAAATGTGGTTGGATTATGAAGTTCTGCAGACACATTTTGCACGATATAAGCCATCAACATATCTTATGTAAATACAGTAAATAAACATGAAAAATTTATTATATATTATTATTACAATAGACAACTTCCATGCTATTTTTTATGGTCTGAAAATTTCTTAACGAAAAATAAATAATATTGTATAAAACTTCTTTAAAAAAATGCTTATTCATATTTAAAATAATTCTTGAAATTCAAATTTTAGTTGAAGTAAAGATGGTGACCGTTACGCAGAAAGTCGGTTTGTCTCTCCTTTATTTTTTTAATTGTTGAAATCGTTCTGACAAGTTCGCAGTGACTGGATAATTTTTTCAGTGGCCGAAAAAATGCTGTAATATCTTCAACAGTTTTTTTTTTTTTTAATTCTACTGCTGGAAAAAATTATCCAGTGGCTGCAAACTTGTGAGAACGATTTTAACAATTAAAATAAAAAATAAATATAAAAAAAAAAAGAAAAGAAAAGAAAAAAAAAAAAAAACGAGAACCGTCTTTTTGCGTAATGGCCACCGTCTTTACTTCAAATAAATTTTGAGTTTTTAAATTTGTTTTAAATATGAAGGCCCATTTTTTTAAGAAGTTTTATATACACCAATATTATTTATTTTTTCCTAAAGAATTTTTAAAGACCATACTAAAAAATTGGCATGCAAGTTGTCTCTTTAGGTTGAAAAAGCTTAAGTCTGAAATACTTAGAATTAAAATATTTCTATTGACATTGATTTTTTTTTATTAGAAATTATACTATGATTTTTTTGTTTGTTTGTTTGTTTGTTTGCTTTATAAAAATTTGTATAGAAAATGTGCTTGTGTGTGTGTGTGTGTGTTATATGTTGAAGAATGTAAAGAAAAAAAGTTTTGATTAATTTTTATTTTATTGGATATTTTAATTCATAAACATGTAAAATCAAGTGTTTTTAATAGCTTTCATACTGTATAAGAATTAGTAATTAAATGAAACTTACGATAATAGTATTTACTTCCGGATGATTGTGCTAAACTTTTACCAAAGGAACCAGTTGGACCTGTCTGAAATTCGGATCTACGGTTCTGAAATGTTTTTTACTAAATTTTAGCTACATCATATAATAATATTGTACTTTAGATCAGTGCATATATATACCATATGTATATACCTGTCTATTAAGTATAAATATAAAAATTGTATATGTTAAAAATTAAAAATACAAACATTGCAAGAAAATAGAAGAACGATTAGTTGAATACAGGCAACTTGCTCTAATCGTTCTTCTATTTTCTTTCAATGTTTTTTTTTTTTTTTTTTTTCATCACCATATACTATAAAAAAAATACCATCATGATATTATAATACAATACCCTTGCTTGTGCTGATTATGTGAAGTTGTCTAAAGAAAATGAATAGTATACGTGAAGATTCTTTAATATGTATAGAGTTTTGGGAGATGGTATCAAATTTCTATGGGGTGCTTTCATTCATGTTAAAGTCGACGTCATAAGTGATTAATAACATTGGTCTGTATAGGAAAATGGCACATTTTGCCAGTTTAAAAATACTTCACAATTTTTTTGAGAGCATTGATGCTGTTAATAGGTTGAATTAGTACCTCAAGTATGCAAAAAAGAAAATGCAATAATAACCCAAAAATAGCTAAATTTCCAAAGAAAATAGTCAAAAACGACGTGTGTACTATGCTGAGCAATGTTATTTATTGCTCAAGAAGAGCATCGAAAAGCACTCAGAATATGACGCCATGCGTACACACCTTATAGAAAAATTTAGATTGCTTTATACAGATAATATTTAAAAAATAGTTTCAGTAGACTTTAAAAGAATTGGGTTACTGAGTGTGCTAATAATCATGAGAATATAGCATGTATGCATATTATTCCCGTCTTTACACCAAAGTAACGTGTACAGTACAGTACAGTACAGTACAGTACAGTACAGTACAGTACAGTACAGTACAGTACAGTACAGTACAGTACAGTACAGTACAGTACAGTACAGTACAGTACAGTACAGTACAGTACAGTACAGTACAGTACAGTACAGTACAGTACAGTACAGTACAGTACAGTACAGTACAGTACAGTACAGTACTGTAGAGTACGTACGTTTCATCTTATCTGATCAAAATAATCTTGAAGATGCTCATCCCGTTTATTGACACAGTAACCTAATCCTTTGAACGTACACTCCCCCCGAATAAATCTGACCGCAGCGTTCATGTCTCCAAAAATGTTAAATATATATAATTAAATTTATGAGGAAACTTTAACGCAACCGGTCAGATTTATTCGGGGGGAGTGTACTCTAATAATGTTTTCAAAGCAATCTACGTTATAAATTTGATCCGAACAATTTATAAATTAGAGAATTTTCACGTTTTATTAATTTTCAAATCACGTGCTCTTATCGTTACATACTATTTTCTTTTGATTTGATTTATTGTTGTTTCCAAATACAGATATATTATGTCCAATACATTGGATAGGTATGCACAGTACACAAGCATAATAATATTAAATACAAGAAAAAGATATACTGTACAGTATATAACATTATAATAGATCATGGAATGGACAAACATTCAAACTAAAAAAAAAAAAAAAAAATAAAAAAAAAAAAAATAAAAAAAAAAAATAAAAAAACGAAAAAACGAAAAAACGAAAAAACGAAAAAACTAAGGTATAATTTTTAAGTACTTTGAAGGAGTCGTGCATTTAAGTAAATTTGAAATTAATTGCATATAATTATAGTAGAGGCTCTATTTATAAAATGCGTTTTTAGATACATTATTGTTAAACATCAAAAGTGGACATACTTATATTCATAGATATAGCATGGGTTCTTAACTCTTTTTGTGGTATTTATTATTATTATTATTTTATTTTTTTTACTATAACTTACACAAATTTATTTCTAACCTGTGATTGCGAATTTTCAACTGCCCAGCGTAATATGTTGACGATGTCCACGATGAAAGTTGGTGTCATTAACAAAAGTACGTCAGATCCATTGTTGTTTTTGGATCCAAGACGTGAAAGTAAACCTTTTAAGGCATTCTATAAATATATTATGAAGTTATTTTGTCAATAAATTAAATTGATTTTTGTTTAAACTCGATCTTGCTTAATTAATTATTAATAATATTATATTTATATAAGGATTTGAAGATTTATTTATAGTTAAAAAAAAGTCTCTTAAAAGCAACAATTCGAAAAAACAAGTCGTAAATTGCAAAAATATAAATAAAAAATGCTTCATACTTAAAGAGATACTAGCTTCATAAAAAAAAAAAAAAAAAAAAAAGGCTCCTTTCAATGATAATTTAAGTCATGAGATGGGACTCAAGTGCATAAATATATTATTATGTCTTTAAACCCTCTCCTATACAAGCAGTAGGAAAAAAATTGTAAAGTAAAGAACTCGTGCTATAATTTCTATTGTAGACCTGGAATTTAGATCGTCATAAATTGTCTAAAGTTGCCTACTTTACAGTTTTTAAACCTAAGTTTGTGAGGATGCAGAAGGGTTAGGGAACATATAAAGTATGTGTAAAAATGATGGTCGCATCTCCTGAATTTTATACGTTTTTATTTTTTAAATCAAAAGTATCCCTTTAAATATTCCCTTATTTTAGAAAAAGAATTATATGTACAAATATAATTTTACAGGCGTAGAACATCTTGAACAAAAAGCTTGCTTAATATACAGTACTAACACACCTAATCTAATATCAACGTTAATTTGGCCGTGAATAATTGATTAATAATTAATTTTCCATTTACCAAATGTCAGATGCGAGCACGTCACTGCTTCCTTGTATTCACGCACGTAGATCAGACAAGCTGTGACGTCATAAACCCGCATCTGACATTTTGTAAATGGAAAATAAATTACAAATTAATGACTTCGGTCAAATAAAAGTTGATATTTAGGTATTTTAGGAAATTAGGTGAGCTTTTTTGTTCAAAGGTGTTTCACACCTATAATATTTCCTTTCTTCTTGTAATATTATCCATTAAGCCATTAATGAACTGACCTGATAATCTTGTGAGGTATTATCTTGAGCTTTACACAAGAAAACACCAAGAACTAAAATACAAGCTACTTTTCTAAGCAACATTTTAAGTTCCAGTGAAAGATATTAAGTTCATAAATGAAGTTTTTATACTCATGTTCAAAACAAATTAAAGAAAATAAAGAGATGTTGTATTATTGCAATTGTAATCTTACTTGAAACAATTAGTAAAGTCATAATATTAATACTAATATATTAGAAGCTATAATATAGAATACTTTAATTGAAGTTGTAATAAATTTCTCTTGAAACAATTAGTAGTTATAATACTAAATATATTATTAGTTACATTTTAATATTACAATTGTAATAAATTTCACTGAAAACAATAGACAACTTGCATTTTTTTTTCAAACAATTCTTTAGGGAAAAAAAATAATTTTAGCAAATAGACTTCGTTCTCAATTTTTTAAAATCACAATTTAAAATATATATATATATATATATATATATATATATATATATATATATATATATATATATATATATATATATATATATATATATATATATATATATATATATATATATATATATATATATATTTAATCGTTACTTATTGCGGACCAATTTCAATTGCGTAATTTAGTATGTTTTTCTATGTAGTTATAAATAAGTTTAAAAAAAATACATGTATTATATAACAAGGTGTATAAAATTATTATCAAAATAAATCTCATGTATATATATTCTCAACTAAAGCCTTGTTATATTAATTCAATGTATTACAAAATTTAAAAAAAAAAAAAAAAAAAAAAAAAAAAACATAAAAATAGTTATAACAAAAGGTGTATAAAATTATTATCAAAATAAATCTCATGTATATATATTCTCAATTAAAGTCTTTTGTTATAACACTTATAAAAATATTTCAGTAAATTTATAGCATTAAACTATTTATTATGAAAATTAAAAATTATCATTATGCATTTCTTTAAAAATAATGTATAAATTATTCTAACATAATAAGCTTATTATTGTTATTTAACTTAAAAATTGTAACTGACTGTACTGTAAAACAGTTGGGTTAAATTGAGAGGTTGTACGCCTGAGTTCGCCCAATAAAAAGCCGTTAATTATTATTATTATAATAATAAAAATTCATAAAAAATGCTCCTAAATATTGAAAGGAATTTTTGAAATTTAAATTTTATTTGAAGTAAAGACAATGAACATTACGCCGAAAGATGGTTCAGGTTTCTTTGGTTTTATCTAATTGCTGAAATCGCTCTGACGAGTTCACAGCCACTCACGGAAAACATAAATTTAAGAAATTATTTAGATACATATCAATCAATAACTCTTTAGTACTAAACAATAAATCTCTTGCAAAAAGTTTAAAGAGTAACTCGTTAGTACAAACGTAAATTCTTTAGCGGTAAATAGTTAACTCTTTAGATTCTAAAAAGTTTAGTATGTATCTAAAGAATTTATTATGAAAAAAGTCTAAATAGTAACTCTTTAGATAATTTTTCCCGTGTGGACAATTTTTTTTCCAGTGGCTGAATTAAAAAAGAAAAAATATATATATTCTCCAACTCATTAATCAATGCCTCATTACTCATCATGCTTCCTTAAAGTCATACTTCATACTACAGTGTACTTTATACTGTGCTGTATATTCATTTATCAGAAGAAAAGAAAATCACAATAAATCAATTATTTATTTATTATCTTTCTTCGCATATAAAAAAAGCATCATAACTATGGTTTACATTGTTAGCACATAACATGTCATGCCATTTATTGCTGTATATAACAGCGCAATGTTTTGATGCTGGAGTACCTGGGTTGCCAGATGCCCAATTTTCATAAATCAACGGTTCTCCATTAATCCACATAAAGGAAGAACGTCCAATTTTATTTGCAGATATCCAAACATAGCTTGAGGTTAAACCTGGAAATGAAAAGTATTGTTTTAGACACGGTGTTTTTATTAAAATTTGCTAGGACAAAATGTGAAGTGTCTAACACATTGAACAAAAATACAAAAAACATATCTAATATCCTAATAAACCTAAATATCAACGTTGATTTGGCCGGAGTCATTTATATCTAATTTATTTTCCATTCACAAAATGGCAGCTGTGGGTTTATGACGTCACAGTTCATTAGTACACGCGCTCGGAAACAGACGAGCTGTGAAACGTCATAAACCCGCAGCTGCTATTTCGTGAATGAAACATAAATTAGAAGTCAATGACTACGGCCAAATCAATGTTGATATTATTTAGGTATATTGGGATATTCGACATATTTTGTGATTAAGGACTTCTACGCCTTTAAATAAGTAATAATTATATGCTTAGTCAATTAATGCAGCAATATTTATGCATAACATTGCTACATTGTGTAGTATATTGAAGTGATTATAACATAATATAGTTACGATATGTTCAGCATAATTATATAATACTTATGTTATAATACAAAATAGTAACTTTTGTGTTCTATTAATAGCTACTATTCAATGCAGCATAAATTACATGATTTATTATTTCATGATGTGGATTAAAAAAAATTAAACATATATTTTAGAAGGTGATAGAAAGGTTAGAACAATAAAATAGTTGGATAAATGACTAAAATTATGTGTATATTTCATTAATAGTAATTAGAAAATAATAATAAAGAAAAAGTTCATTGCCACAACAGGATAAACCCAAGAACGTGTGATTTTTAATAGCAATGAATGAGATTAGGTAGATTGGAAAACCGTTTCGAGATATCTCTTAGATACAATGGCATACGCCATAAGTATCAACGTGCAGAGAACATGATAGTGCACGGTTTCTAAAAAGCCGCATCATATTAATCCATTAAGCAACAAATTCGTGGTCTCCGCACGTCCAACCACCAACCAGTACGCATATACCACTGCCACAGGCTTGAATACACGGAGAAAACTATTACTAATACCAGGTACATAAAACCTGTAAATTGCAATAGATAAATATTAACCTGGAACAGGTATTGATATACGATAATATCACCAAATCTAGGTGAGATACACCTTTATATTTATTAAAATTATTATTATCATTTTTTTTTTTTTTTTTTTTTTTTTTTTTTTTTGCTTGCCATATTACTTAAGTTATCGTGCTACACCATCGGTGCAATAACATCAATCATGCACCTCCCACCTCCCGAATGCTGTGCGTCGTAATGGAATGCACGTAAACATGCATCGTGCAATGTGTTGAGCTCTCACACTTCACGCACCCAGCAGTGGCTCGAACCTATATTCGGTGAGGAGTACACAGTTACGAGTCAGTTACCTCCACCACTCGGCCATACCAGCTCGGTTATTGTAGTTTGTTTTATCTGAATTATATATTATTTTATAGTATAACATAATACCTAATGCAGGTTTTATATTATCAATTGCAATTAACAGGATTTATGTACGTACAGCGCTGGCCAAAAGTTCCCGAACGATTTGCATAGGCAACCCGCAACCACCCAATGTTATCTTTACGAGAAAACGCAGCGGCCGCCGCTGCCCCGTTCGGGAACTTTTGGTCAGGTCAGAGCTGTACATATATGAAGCCTTTAGTAGTCATTTTTCCATGTAACGTAAATAAAATCATAATATTCTGTTAGAAAACATGATTTGAAAGCAGTAAAATTCATTCAGTATAAAATAAATTGTAAAAGTATGGAATATTTGTATGTAACGTTTATGTTTAAAACCTACACAAATTGTTATGCAAGTGTGTGTATTTCAAAGCAATGGCAATATACAAGGTATTTGATATATGTATACAACATATAATAATATACACATTATACTTACCTAGAGTTTCAATTTCTTTAATTAAAAATTCATCTTCCTCCTTGGATTCTATAGATACTAAGTCCATACCAAAGGCTCGGCAATATGAAATTGCTTCAATAAAAGTTAGCTAAAAAATAACAATTAAAAAAAAATGAATGTTGGTATCATTCAAAAATATTACACCTAACCCAGTATAGGGTAGTTTCATTCATGTTAAAGTCGACGTCATGAGTGAGTACTTAATAACATTGGCTGGTATAGGAAAATAACACATTTAGCCAGTTTAAAAATACTTCGCTATTTTTTGAGAGCAATGATGCTTTTAACAGGTTGAATTCGTACCTCAAGTATGCAAGAAAAATAATAATTAACCAAAAAAGAGCTAATTTTCTAAAGAAAATAGCCAAAAACTACGTTTGTACTATGCTGAGCAAAATGTTATTCATTGCTCAAGAAGAAAATTGAAAAGCACTCAGAATGACGTCGTCATGCGTACACACCTTATAGTAAGAATTAAGTACACTACTTCTAGCCTTGTTGTAGTCATTACCTAATTTTTCTATACCGTTTACGTTAATGTAATTTCATTTAAGACTATAACTTAAACGTTAACTCTAATTTGTCCCCAACTATATCTAACGTTATCTATAACGTTAACAGTTTTTTTAAACCATATGTATTTGTTTATGATTTATTCATAGGTTTAAGTATTTATTAAAAGTTAATATCTTACACGTTATATTAACTTAATTATATAAATAAACAGGTATATTTGATTTATAATTTCTCTCACCTCGTCTCTTGCTTTTTTTTTTTTTTTTTTTTTTTTTTTTTTTTTTTTTTTTTTTTTTTTTTTTTTGTCAGTATAAAGCAAAAACTACTTTTAAAAAGTAACGTTATGGTTATCGCTATGTTAACCACAATTTTTGTTTATATAACTATATTGCGTTACTGTTTTCTTTGCTAATCTATATTATAGAAATATATAACCAGTTAACATTATATAACTTAAATTTAACGAGTTACGTGAAACGAAACGAAACGACTGCAAGACTGAACTAGTTAAAAAATAATAAATAAATAAATAAATGATCTCAGCGCTCATTATTATGCTATTCAAAGATATGAGCGGCGCTCATATCTTTGAATAGCATAATATGATACAGTGACACTATAATGTAACTGGTCAATGCAATCGGCTTTGTACATTTTGGTATTTACATTTTTTTTTAAAATTATTATTAACTTTACTTTCATCCCAGTATAACAGAAGTTAAAGTAAAAAAACAAAGTTTAATTTGTACACATCTCTAATATTAAATAATTAATATAAGTAATAATCTATAATTGCAACTGCAACAAACAACAATAAAAATTGAAACTCTTAATATAGATCATTGAATTTATTCCGGTGTAGAACACCTTATGAACAAAACAACTTGCCTAATATCCTAACATACCTAAATATCAACGTTAATTTGGACGGAGTTATTGATTCCTAATTTATTTTCCATATAAAAAATGCCAGATGCGGGTCTGTGACGTCACAGCTCACATGGTCTACGCGTGCGGAAACAAGCGAGCTGTGACGTCATAAACCCGCATCTGCTATTTTGTAAATAAAAAATAAATTAGAAATCAATGACTCCAGGCCAAATTAACGTTGATATATAGGTATGTTAGGATATTAGACAAGTTTTTTAGTCAAGGGGGTCTGCGCCTTTAAATATTAACTTATAGGCGTAGAACACATTGAACAAAAAAGTTGTGTAATATTTTGACAAACCTGAAAATCAACGTTGATTTGGTCAAAGTCATTGATTTCTAATTTATTTTCCATTCACAAAATGCTACTGGCGGTCACTGACGTCACAGCTTGCTTCTTTTACGCGCGCGTAAACCGGGCGAGCTGTGACGTCAGTGACCGCCAGTGGCATTTTGTGAATGAAAAATAAATTAGAAATCAATGACTCTAGCCAAATCAACGTTGATTTTCAGGTTTATTAGGATATTACACAACTTCTTTGTTCAAGGTGTTCTACGCCTTTAAGTTATTATATCATAAAATATATTGAAGAACAAAACAAAGTAAAGTAATGACACCAATGGCTCTCGTTTAGAATACTTAAAAAAATAAAATTATATTATACATTAAATACCTTTTGATTTTTTGAAAAGAAATAGCTCTTGCTTTCATATTCTACTAAAGATAAAAAATCGGTGGCTAAAAAGAAAATACATTAGAAATTAAAAGGAAAATATACATTAATAATATAATTATTAGAATAAAGTGTAAAGTCCCATCAAGTGTTTTGAGAGATAAATACTTGTTTTCTTATATATAGCATTGCTTGATTAAGTTTTAGAATAGGGATAATTATTCTGTTTTCTTTTACTTACGATAGTAGTATTCTGGTGATGAATTATTATTATTTGTATTCTTATTGTAAGTACGTCTTTGTCCAGATTTAGCTTGATTCTAAAATATGAAAGAAAAAAGTTATAAAATTGTAGAATAAAAAAATAAGATTGAACAATATTAACCTGTAGTTGTGTTTCAATTGTCCATCGTAGTAAGCTGACAATGTCCACGCTAAATGCAGGCATATACGCGAGATTTTCAGTTCTATTGTTACTTGAAGTGAGACGAGACACTAAACTGTTCATCGAGTCCTAGAAAAGAAAAAATATATTATATAAATAGAGAGAGAGAGAGAGAGAGAGAGAGAGAGAGAGAGAGAGAGAGAGAGAGAGAGAGAGAGAGAGAGAAAGCAATAAGAACATTTGTAGTGTAATTTTAAATTCATTAAAAAATTAATAATAAGTTAAAAAAAATCCAATCATAAAAAAAATATATAATATAAAATATAAATTGATGCTTCTTGCATGATAAATTTTCAAGAAGTAAAGAAATTATCCACTGCAGTAGCAAAAAAGTTCCCGCATATGCTTGTTAAGTAATGTAGAAAAGAGGAATAACATATCTGCTCAAATAAATTTCGTATGCTGTATGTGTGAAATTAAATCATTAATGGCTTTGCGTGGTTAGGATAGAAGAATATTTCAAAATAATATTTTTTTTTTTTTTTTTTTTTTTTTTTACTAAATATAGTAAAAGTTAAAAAATTGAAAATATACATCAAATTGATTTGTCTAGGGATTTAATTAACGATTGGTAAAGGTACCGAGCACGGATGGTCCTATCTGTTACCTATCTGTTATATTACTATTTTCTTATATTTTAGTCACTCTTACCGTAAGAGTGACTAAAATACTCTTACCTCATATTCTTGCGTAGAGTCATCAACTCGTGGTCTAGCTTCTATACTTGCAAGTGCCAAAATAAATAAAGTAACCTTCAAAAAAATCATTTTAATTACTATTGTATTCTTGAAACAAAAACTCTGTACTTTTATACCCCCTTCGTCGACTTACAGTGTGGGTTTCGTATACACAAAAATGTTTGATCCGATTTTTGAGCTTTATTAAAAGAGGTAGTAAGGTTGAAAATCCTATTAAAATTTTTGAGCTTACGACACTTGCACTCTAAGCCGATGACTTGTTTTCATTATATTTGCATAATTTTTATACAATGGTAAATAATTTATGCGTTTAAATACTGAAAGGTTATTGCCTTAATTTAAATTATTAATTCATTTTTATTATGAATATTTTTTGAAACTATATTTGCAGAGTGTGACTTCCTTTTGTATGTAAATTTGTGATATTTAAAATTGTATGTTAAAATGCAACAGTCCGCAAGCTGGTCAAATCACAATGACCACGTCACGATATATACAAATTGCCATTTTCATTTATATAGATCAGAATAATTTTTATTTTGGATAAATACGCATTATGAACTTAATGCTTGAAAGGTTCATTTTCTCAATTTTATTATTTAAACTGACACATATTTTAATATACAGATATTATATAAAACCTCTTTTTGTAATTTACCATTTAAAGAAAACAGAGACACAGAAAGTGTTATACAATTGAAATATTTCTGATTTCCTTGTACATACTTGATAATCCATTTTTTTTCTCCCTCTGGAAACATTAGCATAGAGGTATTACACTTATACACAAAATTAGTATAGCAAGTTCTTGCTTTAACATGTTGTTTTAAACTAAAGACTTTTTTGTAAATATATTCTTATGTTTAAATTAAAGAATTAAACATAATTTTATCAACTTAAAATAAATTTGCTTAATTAAAGTTTAAAAAGACGCCCTCTTTATATGTACTTTATGTATATTATAAAAATATACATCGAAATGAAAATAGCGTACTTTGATGTACTTTTTTTTTATATAAGTTCCATGTTGCCCACCTTGGGATTTTTTTTTTTTTTTTTTTTTTTTTTTTTTTTTTTTTTTTTTTTTTTTTAGTTTAGAATTTCTTGATTTTTTTTCTATGCTTTAATTTATGAATAAGTGCGTCATTAAATAGCTGAAAATTTCTGAACATTTAAATCATGAACTATCTCTAACAGAAACATAAAATATTTTATTTATAATCTTTCTTCACAAATGAAATAATTGTCAAAACTGTGGGCTGGATTATTGTTACATGGACAATCATGCCAAGTTTTTTGGACAATAATAGCGCAATGTTCTGTGGCTGGAGCAGCTGGGTTGCCAGATGCCCAATTGTCATAAATTAATTGCTCCCCATTGATCCAAAGAAAGGAAGAACGTCCAATTTTATTTGCAGATATCCAAACATAGCTTGAGGTTAAACCTGGAAATAGAATGAAATTGATTGATTCATTGATTCATTCATTCATTCATTCATTCATTGAATCTTTTTTCGTTCATTTATTCATTCAATATTATTATTTTATTATTGTCTCTTATAAATTCATTCATTTAATCATACCAATTCTATCTAATTCTCGAATTAAAAATTCATCTTCTTTTTGTGTTTCTATAGATACAAGGTCCATTCCAAATGCTCGGCAATATGCAATCGACTCAGCAAACGAAAACTGCGTGGAAGAGAGTACATATAAAGATTACACAAGGGTGAGTACATAAAGTTTAATTATACTTTTACCTTCTGATTTTTGGAGAAAAAATATTTCTTGCCTTCAAATTCTAATAAATGTAGAAAACTTGTTGCTGGAAACAGAAAATAGTATTACAACATTTTTTTATGTAACGTTGTAAACACAAAATTTTAAAAATCTTACGGTAATAATTTTCCGAAGACGTTTTATTATCTTTAGTATCGCGGATTCGTCTTTTGTCGCCGTAATTCTGTTGGGGAAAAATGGAGCAGTCAGCATAAAGATAATACAGTATACTAAAATGACTAAAATGAATAAGTACTATTATTATTTAAATCCATATTACTGGCCTATAGTTTCAAATAATATACATATGTACAGCTATATATTTACGTGGTAAAATATAATTTACAAATGATAACGTTACAAGTACAAACATCATAGATATGTCATGAGTCATGTCATGACTTATGAGATGAGCTTCTACAACATAGTTGTTAGTCTGTCTACTGCTTTACTATAAGTGGTAAAATGAAGTGCATCTTGCAGTAAGCTTTATTTCTTGAGTGGTAAAAAATAACTTTGCTGTACAACATATAATCAATTACAGTTATAGAAACGAGAAATATAATTTATGCATACTAGATTTTCTTTTGTTTTAAGTTTTAAATTAAAAAAAAATAAATAAAAAAAAAAAACGTTCTACTATGATTTTTTTTTTTTTTTTTTTTTTTTTTTAATTGCTATAAATATTGAATTTGTTAAGAATTATTTAAGTCTTACCATTTGTGTTTCAATTGTCCATCGAAGTAAGCTGACGATGTCCACACTAAATGCAGGTGGCATAAACACGAGATTTTCAGAACTATTGTTGACACTTGAACCAAGACGTGACACTAAACTGCTCATAGAGTCCTAAAAATAGAAATAAAAAATTATTAAAAATATCATTTAAATAAAACTTTTTTTTGAAGTTTTTTTTTTTGACGTTTTTTTACGTTTTTTTTTTTTTTTTTTTCGTTTTTTCATTTTTCATTATTGATTTGAATTTGAATGTCCAGATTTAAGTATAAAAATATGCTTTCTTTTTTAAAGTTTTCTTATTATTATTTTTTTTTTGTCCCAGATAATTTTATTATGGACCTAAGAATAAGAATAATTTTTAGTGGATATAATTTTTTTATGCTTAAATATTATACGTGAAGTTTTAAAATTAAAAATTGTTATTTGAGAGATTTTTTTCTTTTACTAAATAACATTATAAATTTTAATTATAAAAATTCATCTTACCCGATATTCCTGTGAAGTTTCATCATGCAAACTTTTGGCTCTTCCTGTTGTTACGATGGTGAACAGCAATACGAAACACGACCACTTTAGATTGTACATAATGCATAAACTAACTGCACAAATATAGCAATCGTAGTTTATATACTGACAAGTGAGTGTGTGTATACAGGCCGATACAACTGTTTGGTTACATTGACATAATTTTTAATCGATGAGAAATATTATTAATTGTGTTAATTACGAAGGTTGAAGTTTTATTAAATTAAAACTAATAATTATATGTATTAATGTCATTTGAAAACTTTTAATTCTCGTATATGTACAGCTCTGGCCAAAAGTTCCCGAACGGGGCAGCGGCAGCCGCTGCGTTTTCTCATAAAGATAACATGGTGTAGTTGCGGGTTGCTCTTGTAAATCGTTCGGGAACTTTTGGCCAGAGCTGTACGTACACTCTTCCCGAATAAACCTAACCGCAGCGTTTATGTCTCCAAATGTTAAATATATGGGAAAACTTTAACGCAAACCGGTCACATTTATTCGGAAGGAGTGTACTTGTCTTTGACTTTTATACTGTACATAAAATATTAAATATATTAGCATAAAATCCAATAGTATATTAGTAATTAAATAATCGTGTTTAAAATGTTAAATTGAGATTGTGTATCGTCGTCTAAACATCCTTATGTGAAAGATTAAAAATAACTGCACAATTATTTACATATGTTTTAGACTTTTAGGGGTTATGTTAATAAAAAAGGAACGGAAATAGTTAAATAATATGAAAACACGTTATGTGAAAAATTATATAACACGAAATTCTTTAATTATTTTTAAACAAATTAGTATTAGTGTATACGATTAACTACAAGCTCTAGGCTGCAAAATAGTTTTTTTTTTTTTTTTTTCATTTATTAAACACCAATGGTGTACTTATACATATATATATATTTACATTTCATTCTACAAGTCTATATATATATATATATATATATTTTTTTTTTTTTTTTTTTTTTTTTTGCATATTGACTTAATGATACGGTCCGAGATGGACACTGAAGTAAGTGGTACCTAGTACATAGGCCACCACATAACAAACATACACATTGATCACTACACTCGTGATATTCCTTAATCTGACAAATTACATGGTGGAAACCATGCACCGCATAACGGGTAATAACATGCCTGTCTGTACAGTTTGGGCCTTTCCACCCATTAATATTAAATGCAGGGGTATTATAGAAGGCCAGGCTGATATCTTCAGTTTTACTTAATCTATCCTTAACAAATTTAATATAATTATCAGTTTTAAACAATTTAAATTTTTGATACTACACATCATGTAATTGAATGTAACATTACCAACGTTACCTGTATAACTATCAGTCAAGTTATAGACCGGTGTCTCGCCACTTTTGAAATATAGTTTTTAATTGGTTTACACGATATGTAAACAATACAATATTTCAATAAAGCACTATACAAAATCGATAAAAAGGATTGATTTAGTTCAAAACCTCGTATAACTCTAAAAATAAAATGTATTAGTTAGAACTACCTTTAATTAAAAGTTTCAAGGCCTGTAACACAATTAACATGTTTCGTTTTGAAAGTAAAATGAAAAGTTATTTAAGATTTTGCCTGCGGTGGTTCACATTTTTGAATTATTATTATTTTATATTTAATGTTTACTATAATAGTACAGTTCAAGATAAAAAAAGATAAAAAAAAAAAATCTGCAATGAAGTATTTTTTATAATATTCTTGAACTTATTTACTTTAAATTGATTTTATTTATTTTTGTACGAACTACACTGTACTAGAATACAGAATATTACAGTGTATACAAAATATACGAGAGAGAGAGAGAGAGAGAGAGAGAGAGAGAGAGAGAGAGAGAGAGAGAGAGAGAGAGAGAGAGAGAGAGAGAGAGAGAGAGAGAGAGAGAAGTAGGAAGAGATGATTGAGTAAATTCAAATTTTATATTTTTCTTAATTGACAATTGAAATAAAATTATTAAAAAAATACCAACTACTGTCAGCAGAGAAAAATAAAACATTAAAATTAAAGGTTTTATAACAAATAATACAAAATATATTTATTAAAATTATACATTTATTCACAGTAATTAACTGTTTTATTTATTTTTTATAATATTTCCTTATTAAAAAATATAGAAGTTACAAATATTTATAAATTACTTAGAATAACACAGTACAGTAAATAAATTAAAAAAAGAATTCAATTTTATAATTTCAAAATAATAAATTTCTTCTATAGATTTTTCAAAGTTTTCAATTTATTTACTGTAAAAAATTTACACACAAGCATACATTCTAACCTTATAAAATAACAATTATTTTTATGTTTTATATATATATATATATATATATATATATATATATATATATATATAAATATATATTTCAGAATAATGACACAATGATCCCGTAATATGAATAACCAAAATTAATTATTTAAAAAATTAACAACTTGTAGAGATACTTATACATTTCAATGTATTAATTATAATTACTTTTTTTTTTAATAAAAATAGAGTATTATTGCAATAAATGTATTTTTGATAATAATAATTTTTTCTATTATTATTATTATTTCCTGATTTAATGTATATCAAAATCGTTTTTATAATAACTTAACGATATTTTTAATTTTCATTTACACACAAATAACACCGATATAAAGTTTAAAATCACAATTAATATTATAATAAAGAAGAGTACTAATACTGTGATAATATATATTATGTATTCATTATGAAGATTAAAATTAATTTAATACTTTTTTATGGTCTTTTCATCAGGTTATCAAAGTTAAAGGAAATACCACAGTAACTGTACTATAAAATATAATTGTTTCAATTAAAAAAAAAAAGTAACTGAAAATCGTAGTTCTTATAAAAGTCCTGAATTTGGATTTTTTTTTTTTTTTAAATTAATATGCTGCACAAAGAATTATTCAGGAAGAACCTTTTTTTTTTTTGTTTAATTTATGAAAAGACTTATTTTTCTTCTTATTATTTTTTTCGAGGCAAAACAATAATTTGTTTTTCAAAATATACAACACATTTTTTCCATATTTTAATATTTACAATCGATTTCTAAATCAAATCTCATTTTTATTAATATATTTTGAAAGAACATTAATCCAATGTTAGAAAATGTGACATAAACATTTACTTTACAAAATGTTTCATTCTTTGTTATATTTTTAATGCTCTTTTTTTTTTATTTCAACTCGCTAAATATTAAATAAGATACTAATAACACAAATAAAACTATATTATTTTGCATTTCTTTCCTTAATTTGAAAAATAATAAAAAAATATAATATATGCTAAGGTATTTCAACACATTTTAAAATTATTTAAATATACTGCTAGATAAATTTTACATGAACTAAATAATTTAAAAAAAAATTGCATATTGTTACTTTTTTTTTTTTTACTTTGTATATTTTTACCACGTACAAACATAATTTCAAACAAAATTGAAATACCTGAAATGCAAAATATGAAAAACTTAAATTTTTTTATGGATTTTATTCAAGGTTTATAAAAAACCTTGGATTTTATTATTCACAAGTATTTTTATAAGTATAGTAAATATAGCGAGAAAAGAAAATCATAATTAACTAATATAGCATAATAGCATATAGCATAGTAAAAGCTTTATAACGATAATAATTAAAGACCACAACACAAATTTTGTTTGCGTCTAATTTTTATGAAAGAAAGACCGAAAATTTTTAAGTTATGTAGCTTATTTCTACTATAAGATAAAACGACAAATGACAAAAAATTACATTAAAAAATATTTCATATAATAAAATTATATTTTTGTATTTTTATGTCAACGTGGCTATATTTTATAATGTGGACACCGCTTTAATATTAAGGATTTAGGTTACCACGTATACCTCAGAAACTAAATGGCTAAAAATCTAAAATTAACTTGAAATAACTTTGCAATTACAAATTTACGTTATAGTACAAAAAATATTTAATAATAACAAAGGTGGAGACAATAATAAAAAGTTTAAAGCTTGCAAATTCAATTATTAATGTTATAATATTAAATTAATTGTTAGAAATTTATGTACGAAAAAATATTAAAATTATCTAATATGGTTTTTAAGTAAGTATTATAGACCGCTTGCACTCATATTTAAGAGCCGCCATTTTGTTGGTCAGGAATACATAGGCCAGCATAGGAAAAACATATCATTTTTATTTTTTTAATAGCAAAAGAAGCTTCAAACCTCAATCAAAGCCTTATTTCTAGCTCCTAATAAGCTCGAAGGATATGAGAAAAATTTGTTGAGTTGAAATAAACAATTTTTTATGTGAAAAATTAGGAAAAACGAAGTTTCTCCTATGCTGGGCAATGCATTAGTCACCACAAACATGGCGACAAAGCGCAAGGATGTGCAAGGGGTCTATATAAATTTTTATTGAAACCAAAAGTTTGAAAAAAAATGAGGTACCACTGTCCTCAAGTTGGTAACCTACTTCCTTATTGTAAATAGTAGCTGAGAAAAAGAAAAGACAAGGAAATGACGTTTTACAAAGATTTTTGTCTCGAAATGATTTTGAAGTAATGAATATTAAAAAAAGGGGGGGTTGAATAGAAATATGAGCATAATAAAATATATAAATATATAAACACATAAAAAATATTAACATTAAATATTATATTAATCTACTTTCCCCATCTAGATGCCAATGAATATAATGATTTTAAAATATTAAATGCTCTTGAATCTGAATGAGTTGAATTAGCAACATTTAATGGAGGTAATTTAGAATTTAATGTAGTCGTTGATTTAGATTCAACAGTTAATTTTTCTGTATGTTGTAATTTTTGTGCTTCATTATTTTCTTGGATTAATGGTTCAGCTTGTGGTATTTCTTCTGCAGAATTTTGTACGATACTTAAGATTTTCTGATGATTTGCACTTCGATATGTTGTTATTTCTGGTTGTCTTGATGTGGACGATGATCTTTTAGGGGTTGTTACTGATATAGGGGTTGTTGATACGTTTAATGATCCAATTGTTGTGGATGATACTGAAACAAATACAATGAAATTAGTATTTATATAATATTAGGAAGCAATAATGAAACAACTTTCATTAAAATACGTGAAAAAAAAAAATAAAAAAAAAAGACAAAAGAAATGATTTAATTATTAAAAATTATTTATATAAAAAAAATCAGAAGCAAGAAAATGTTATTGATCACTGCCATCACTGGCAACAGTTTTGGAAGATAAGATATAAAATATCGAATAGTTTTTATTTTATTTTTTTTTTTTAATCACATACTGTGATATATGTAAGTGAAAAAAAAAGTGTACCCATAGGTTTATCTCTGTATAAACCTTGAATTGTACCACAATTATGGAGTATAAAATGAAAATCTTATTTATTTAACATGACTTTTTTAAACAAATTATGGTATAGAAAATGTAAAGTAAATAAAAAACAACAACAACAACAATTATATGAAGTATATAGCAAAAATGAGAGAGAGAGAGAGAGAGAGAGAGAGAGAGAGAGAGAGAGAGAGAGAGAGAGAGAGAGAGACTTTATATAACTACTACTCTACTGCTAATAATTTTATTCAATAATTATTTGCTAAAAAATAACAATGATAATAATAATAATAAAAAAACGTTATTTAGTACTTGATTCTAAAATATAAATTTAAATACATTTTATACATATTTCTTATCACTAACCTTGCACAAATTTCATATCCTCATTACTCTTATCAGCAGTATTTTTTAATAGTGCCTCTAATAATTTAGTTTTACTAATTTGTTCAGTTGCTTCAGTAGTAGCTCCATTTTTAACTAATAATAAAACTAATTTGTTTCCTTTATTATCATCAGGTATTTTTCTTGCTAAAGGTACATATTCTTCAGTTGTAGTATAAATAATTTCTTTTTCAGTTGTAGTTATTGGTATTTTTTCAGTAACTGGATCAACAGTTGTTGCAGGTGCAAATGTAGTAGGTATCATTTCAGTTAATAATTGTGATACAGATTTATCTTCATTTAACCATGATTTTAAATAATCTTTATTATTTGCATTATTTTGAAGTATAGATTGTTCATTTCTAAATGATGCTGGAAAATTTTCAGTATTTTCTGATAATAATGATTCATGTTTTTCAATATTATCATCTTCAACTTTAACTGTTGGTAAAGGAAATAATAATTTACTTATCATTGGACGATATGTAGTTGCATGTTTATTATTATGTGTTGATGTTAGTACTGTTACATGATGTCTAACATTACTATTTTGTGATGGTAAATTTACTTGTACTGATATAGGTGATAATGGTGAAGGTGATGGATTAGTATGAACACTAAATATAGCAAGACTATTCAAATCATGAGGTGCAAAATGTGTTAAAACCGAATCTAAAGAAGGTGCTCTAAAATTGTTATTATTTTCAATTTCATGACTATAAAAATTTCTAGGTGTAGTAGATGATATTCTTGTTTTAGGATAACCAATTTCAACATATTCAGGATAACTTAAATCTCTTTCAGGATAATGCATATCTGAAGGTATATTTGGAATTGGTTCAGGAGTATAAGGATATACTGTAGTACTTGAAGGAATATTTTCAACAAAATTATTATCAATTGATTTTGGAGTAGTACTTGATACATATGAATCAGAAGGATTATAAGTTAATAAATTGATATCTCTTGGTGTACTTGGATATCTATATTGTGTTTCTTCTGCTATTTGTGATGGTCCTGTTGGTATTTTTCTTGCTGTTATATCAATTGGATCTTGTAATATTTCATTTACAATACTTGCAACTTCATTTTTATTATTATATTTTTCTGTAGTAGTTGGATATGGTGTAGTAGGATAATTTGTTGTTGTTTCTGGTAATTCAGTTGTGGTTGATGTAATTTTACGTTGTTTTGTTGTAAAACTATCAGAGAAATCTAAAACTTCATCTTTATCATTTTCATCAATTAAATTTTGTGTAGGTGGTGGATGTGTTGGACGTACTGAATTTAATGTTTGTCTAAATGAATCAGGATCCTCAAGATAATCAGAAAGAGCTTTACTGAAAATTTGTGCTAACTGACGAAGATCAGGACTTAATTTTTCAATATTTTCAGTAGTGGAGTCCATTTGAGGCATAAGTGAAGCCATGAGTTCCATTGTACCAGCAGGGACCTGTAAATAAATATTTTTATTCATAAATAATCGTTATTTTTTGTTTACATAATTATCTAGAAAAATGTGCATTGTAAAATTTATTAGTTTGCATGCAATTAACTTCTTTTTTTTTTAATCGTTTACTCCAAACAAAATATTCAAGTGTACTGAATTTTAAAGAGTTGCGTGTTCCCACAATTCCACAATTTTATGCTGCTTGCGTTACATATAGTCTGAAAGGGTTGCCTAATAACGTAGGCAAGTAACTCATTATTTAATAAAAAAAAATTATTTGTAAAAAGAAACTTCCCTCTTTAAAACATTTTAGTTTGCTAGTTGAAACATATATTTGTTTTATTTAATTTTATAAAACTATTAATGTTATATTATTAAAAATATTATTTCATTTTATTTAGATACAAATTTATTTTATAATTTTATTTATAAATTATTTTTTATAAATTTATTATTCAAACACTAGATTTCAAAATGCTAAATGCATTTTAATGCCCTCTAAAGCATGAAAAGTGAGAAATATTGCTTGTCAAAGGAAAAGTAGTATCGATGTAGTATAACCTGAGTATAACAGTAGCTAGAAGTGGATATTTAACATTTAAAAGTAGTTTCATACAGACTTTAAAGAAAGAAATAATTGAATTAATTGTTATTAATATAGAAAGATGAAAAAGTCACATTGACCGACTTGATTTATAAAAAATTATATATTTCAATAATGTAGATGTATACTGCACATGCACACACACACGACTCGTCATTATCCTCGCCTTTTCAAAAATGGAAGATTTTTCATGCCTTTTTTTGAATGAACACGATTATGTAATTAATTACTTATTTATGAATGTGGTCAATGTTGAAGGAAAGAAAAAAAATTTAAAAAATAGGACGACTGAAATTTTAAATAAACTCACATTTTTCTCCATCTCTTGTCTAGTTTGATTATCAGCAGCAAAATATCTAACCAAAGAATGTAAAGCTTGTGGACTTGCAGAGAATGGAATATCATTAAGTCCAGGACGTGGTTTAGGATTTACACTAAATCCTCTTGCAACATGTTGGGTAGAAATAGGTTCTAATATATTTTCAGTCACAGTTGTATATCTTTGATATTCTGATGGAGTATCAGTTAAAGTATATCCAGGAGTTTCAGTTGGAAAAGAACGTCCAGAATAACCGATAGTTTGTGCAGAATTGTAAATATCTTGAGGTTCAGTTGTTGGTGGTAGTAAAGTGGTTTCCGGAGGTGTAGCGTAGTAAGACTGAAATATGGATACAATGTTAGATATCTATTGGGTGTATGTGCATGACGTCATACTGAATGCGCTTTTACGCCATACTGAAGCAAAAAAATAGCATTGCTCAGCACAGGGCAACGCCGGCAAACGTAGTTTTTGGCCATTTGTTTCAAAAATTTAATTAATTTTTTTGTTATTATTTTTCTCGTATACAAGGAAACTTAATTCAAACCATTCACAGCAACAATGCTAAAAAAATATTGATTAAAAAAAAAAAAAAAAAAAAAATGTTGAATGTACTAATGTATAATTTTCCATATTTTCCCACGTTATTTAGTGCTCACAAATGGCGTTGACTTTTATATGAATGCAAACACCCTATATTTGTACTGTACACTTTATCCACCTTTTAACACTCGTTAAGCTGAAACTTTGACATTTAAAAAAGTACAACTTTATTTATAGCACGGATTTTCAATAATATACATAATTATGTATTTAAAAATAAATAGAAAGTGCAATTAAAAATTATGGAGTACAGTAAACTATTATCAACAGAAGTTGTAGTAACAAGTTTTTTACAAATGATTTGTACCTTCAAATGATTGCGATAATATATTTTACCATTCAAAAAGTTGTGCTAAATTTTCAATGTTATTCTGTAATAAAAATATACACTAAATTTAAGTCGTAAAATATAGTATCACAGTCAAGTGTACTTCAATAATATTAACATTGTAGTTTATGTTATTAATGTATAATGCAATGTGTATAGCACCACAATAAAAAATACGAAGCTATTACTTGTTCCATAATATCCTCTTCAGTCCCAGTATACAATACAGTGAACATCAAATAGATCAATAAAAAATAAATTAAAAAAAAAAAATTGAAATAAAATTACAAAAATTGGACCCTGAATTTACGCGTTTTTTTTTTTTTTTTTTTTTTTTTTTTTTTTTTTTTTTACGCTATTTTCAGCATTTTAGAGTAAGCAGGGGGTCCGAAAAAAGCAAGAAAACCTTTTTGAAAAAAGAAGCACATTTTTTTAATTATGAGAGCCGCACAAAAACGTGTTTAAAATTTACGACACTGAAATAATTTTTTAAAAAGTCAGCGACTGAAGAGTCAAACTCATGCAATCTAACGTAAAACTTAATTAGATATTAGAAATATTTTTTATTGACCCTGGCAGTTCATAGCAACATTATACACATTAAGTATTATTCACATGACGCGTAAATTTGACGCGCGTCAACGTGCGTCGACGCGCGTAAAAAAGCTGGAACAATGTAAACAACTGGAGCCGTTCACATGAAAATTTCAAAAACCATGTGAACGGCTCCATTTGTTTACATTGTTCCAACTTTGTTACGCGCGTCGACGCACGTTGACGCGCGTCAAATTTACGCGTCATGTGAATAATGCTTTACAACAAGCATTGCTGTTGTCAATCTTAATTAAAAGAAAAAAAATACGATAATAAGTAAATACATAAACATTGAATTCGACAAAATATGAATACAAAAATGTGTTAAAAAATTTTAAAAATGGTACAAAATAATAATAATTAAGAACCAAATAGTATATATACAAACTCTATAACGACATTATTCAAACAAACCGTTAATTACTTAAAGTAGTTACTATGATTGTAAAAAATCTCACAACTTTCATACGCAAGTATATAATTATTGAGAACATGAAGCAGAGCTTTTATTGTATAATAATATGAAAATAAATATGTGCATGTGAAATTGTTAATAATACACGCAATTAGTAAAATGTAAATTAACAATTTTACAATTACATTTCTTCGTAATGTGTTTTTAAAGAAGTATGTGTATGCGCGTTGTAAGAAAATATTATATTACGCAAACAAAATAAAGTGTGTAACAATAACTCGTTATTTTTATTTTAAATAATTTAATATATGAATTATATGCCTCTGGTAGTTATTTTTATTACAGTATTATTTGTAATGAAAATATAGTGAAAAGTAAAATCGATTAAATGTTATTTAATTTTGTTTTTCTCTCATTTTTCTTAAAATTTGTAAAAACTGACAATTTCGCTTTATATAAACATTGCAGGTATTATGATTATTTTTAAAATTATTTGTCTATACTGTATGATGTAAAATATTAAAAAACGAAAGTGTGATACTTTATTTATATTAATGCTGTTCGTAAACCCTGTTCTCTGCACCAAAAATGACGATCGCCTGGTTATTCAAATGGAACGCGCATTTCTTGATGCAAGAGAACAGGGTTTACGAACAGCATTATAATCTTGCTAAATAATTATTACCTTTATAACGCAGGAGACGTTTAAATATTATTATTATTGTGTGCCTAATGTAATTGATTTATTACATTATTTATATTATACAGTATTATACCTGATATAGACACTTGTGACACAATATTTCAATTCTATTACCTTGTGGCAATACTATGTAACTAATATGGAGCAATAAGATCATTAAATTCTCCAAATATTTGCATAGTCTTGTATTGTCAAATGGCAATAAAGAAAATCTCAATCTCACAAAAACCTTTGAATTTTAAAAGTACTTTAAATACATTATTGGGTGTTGTTAGAAAACTTCGTAATTCTGAACTTGAAAACTTAATGACTTTTCTTTAATATGATTTGAAATTCAATGGTCCAAGTATTATAGAAATTTCAAAAAATTGCCATCAGATAATGAATAAAGAAAAATTATTGATTTTACGTGGAGCTTAATAAGAATAAATTTCATAAATTCGTAATAGAAAATGTTACATGCTGACCACTCAATTTTATTATCATTAAATGCATTTGTTTTGTCTTTAAAAAAATATTGGCCCAAAAAAATATATATAATAATATAATAAAAAAAAATAAAAAAAATCTCAATGATAAGTTATAAGTTATATTATTCTAATCAAGTCATAGAAATTAAATTTAACACGTATTAACTTTACTATTACATTGATCACCTGTAAAATTTAGGTGTTTATCTTGGGGAAATTTGTTTCAGAAAAAGGGGTGTATCCGGTTTTAAAAATCGCTGTTCTTATTTTAGCCAGGGTGTATATATACATGTATATAAATTTAACATAAAAATATACACTCTGGCCAAAACAAGTTCGTTCCCGCCAAAAGCTGTATCCGTGGTGCTAAACCAATCAGAGAGCGTGTTATAAACCTACTAGCCAATCACAGTTGACTTTACATAGTTAATTACACTGTATCCGCTCGAACTAGTATTGGGAGAATTGTATACCACTCACTAACTCAAGAGAAAACTTGTAAAATAGACAACCCGCGCTACAATTTCTATTCTAGACCTAGATTTCAAAACGTTATGAATTCCTAAAGTTGCCTACTTTACAGATTTTTAACCCCCAGTTTTTGAGGGTGCAAAATGGTTGAGTGACGTAAAGTGTATTATGTATGATAGTCCCATTTCATAAATTCTACGTATTCATTCATTCATTTTTTTTTTTTTTTTTTTTTTTGAGGTTACAAATATTACTGTACTTTTTAAACCTTATTTTTCCAGCCTCAAATTCTGTATAAACTTACCCTAGTTTCGTAATTTTTAACAGTAGTAGTAGGAGCATTAGTAGGTCCAGTATACCAAGAACTATGACTTGCTAATAAAGCCTCATTATCTGTAACCGGTGATTGAGTAGTAGGATATATAGTAGTCTCATATGAATCCGTAGTATCGACTCTACGAGTAGTCAGAGGTAACTCTAACCGACGTCCTCTAGGAGGTATGACGTAAGTCTCAGTGACAGGTTCTTGAGTAGTAGTAATAGGAGCACTAGTTGGGGGTGGTTCAGTGTTTCTAATAGCTGCAGTATCCATAGTATCCATACGACGTCTGGAGATTATATAAGAACCGGTCTCAGCTAGTTCTTGTGATTCTTCAGAGAATTCTATAGAACAAATAATACATAAATTACTATTGATTAATAAAGGAACAGCTGTTTTGAGGCTGACTATAAGCGATTCAGTCACATCTGCTTCCGTTTCTACTTACTACGCATGCGCAGTACGTCAAAACGAAAGCGGATGTGAGCAAAATCGCTTAAAGTTAGCCTCAAAACAGTTGTTCCTTTATTAGTCAATACATACTAAAGTAAGTTTTAAAAATTATACTTCAACTTTAATGTGTTAAAAACTAAAGTATGGTTACTTTACTTAAAAATGAATTTCTATATTGGCATATGGGAAGAACATGTATTTCATTGAAGTTTTGTCTCAACTGAAATCTCCATCTGATTGCATCGTATGGCCATAAACATCTTTTTTAAGTGAAATTACTGTACAAGATTATCTTATAAAAGAAATTATTTTATATTGTCGACATAATATCTTGACACGTAGAAGAAATAAATAGTAAAAAAAAAAAAAAAGTTTGGAAGTTGAGTTTATATAGACCCCTTTCACATCCTTGCGCTTTGTCGCCATGTTTGTGGTGCCTAATGCATTGTCCAGCATAGGGGAAACATCATTTCTCCTAATTTTTCACATAAAAAGAGTTTATTATGAACTGAACAAATTTTTCTCATATTCTTCAAACTTATGAGGAGCTAGAAATAAGGCCTTGATTGAGGTTTGAAGCTTCTTTTGCTATTAAAAAAAATAAAAATGACGTTTTTCCTATGCTGGTCTATGTATTCATAACCAGCAAAATGGCGGCTCTTAAATATGAGTGCAACCGGTCTATACACATTTTTTAAAATTTTATTATTATTATTATTTTTAATATTGTAAAAAAGAAACGTTTTATCCTGCATAAAGTAAAGGTACATCAAAGTTAACAGTTTTTAATTACCTGGTAGGTTAGTCTTACGATTTCGATTTATATTATTTTCAAATATTAAAATAAATTGTATTCGTGTTTGTATAAACTATTATAAATATAATTTTTGAAAAATTTAATAAATAACACTACTACTAGTTCAAATTTTTATTATATATTTTTATAAAATATAACTTAAAAAATAAAAATTTACAATAAAATTATTATATTTAAAAGCATAACTGAATCATAATGCAACTAATAAAAATGTTATTACGAGTTCAAGTACAATTTCTATAGCTATTTAATTCACATTTATTATATGTATACTAACTTAAAGATAAAGAATACTGAATACTGTTTGTTGCCAATTAACTTGATATCATTGAAACCCATTATAAAGAAATGATAATGTATTAAATTTCCTCTACGATCATGAATAATCTAACTCATACTTAAAAACACAAGATTTAATGCGCTTGGGTATCATTTGATTTGTAAAATTAAAATACCATCAAAATGTATAATGAAAATTATTGTGATATGTATGTAATAATCCCTGTAATCAATACTATTTCAAATACCCCCCCCCCCCCCCACCCAATCCTAAATTGAAGGACGCAGTTTCGTATAGTCGTTACCTAACTTTTCTAAATACTTATTATTTGTCCCCAAATAACGTTACCTTTAACGATAACTTACGTTAACTATAACGTTAACAGCGTTTTTAGAAGATATGTTTTTTTATGACTTGTTCATAATTTTAATTATTTATGAAGTTAATAGTTAACTTATATTTACTCCTTTTTTTAAAAAAGGCATATTTTATTATTTCTCTTACTTCAACATTTGGTTATGTTTTTTTTTTCAGTATAAATTAATTTTTTTTTTCAAAAAGTAACGTTACAGTTATCGCTATGTTAACTTGTTAATATATAACTATAACGTTACTTTTTGCAATTTTTTTAATATAGCCTATATAATATAGAAATAACCTGGTAACGTTAGAGTTAACTGAACGGTAACGAAATACGTTAAACGCCACAAGACTGTAAGGACATCGAAGACATGCACTAATCAGTTGAGTCCATAAACTGGTGTAATTATTTTATATTGTCATATTGACCACTGTTTTGAAACTGACTTTAAGGCATTTCACTCACTTCCGTTTTAACGTTCTACGCATATGTAGAACGTTGAAACAGAAGCGGATCTAAGCGAAACTGCTTAAATTCAGCGTTAAAACAGTCGCTTCTTACTTATTGTAAAAAAAGAAAAAAAAAAAAAAAAAAAAAACTGTACTCAAGTTTGTATTTGAATAAACAATGAAACAATAACATACTTAAAGTAGTAGATTCCGACCATGATGATTGATGAACATTTAATTCAGATTGAATAAATGGTTTAACTCGAATAGGTTTAAATGTTGAAGTAGATGCCTCAGTGACGTCATTAGCAGTTGATGTTGATGTTATTATAGGTTTTTGTGTAGTAGTAACAAATACAGGTTGTCTATTAGAATAAGCTTTATCTTGAACATGTTCCTTTGTACCAGCTATAGCACGATCGTGTCGTAATTGTTCAGCACTTGATTCATAGAAATCTTCAGAACTTTGACAATCTACTTTAAACCACCAGTCGCATGTTAATTTGGATTGTAAGAAAATTGTGCCATTAGGACATAAAAATGACATTTTACGTCCACCTTCACATAAATGGAATACCTGTAACAAAAATTAAATAAGAAAAATGTTTTAGAACATTTAAAACATACATACATTCAATTTTGATTTTAATTTTTATATATATATATATATATATATATATATACAGTATACATGTATTATCATTTTAACTTTGAGCATATTTTACAAAATGAAAATTTATTTATGAATCATTTCGTTTGTCGTTTGTGATTTTGTCCAATCACCAAGATCAACATACGGTTAAAAAAAAGCAAATTAAAAAAAAAAAAAAAAAAAAAAAAAAAAAATTCTAAAAAAACGTAAAAAATAACAAAAATATGAAAAATTGCAAAAGACGAAAGAAATGCGTGTGCGCTAAACCTTGCATTATCTAAAGTTAGATTTATTTTACCCAATGGAGGTTATCGGTGAGGTTCGTGGGAAAAGCTTACGGTGCCCTATAATTTCTTATCCTTTAGCATTACGGCACCATTATTGAGAAAATTACAGTACCAAAAACAGAAATATTTAAAATACTAGACACGTTTTAAGCTATAATTTTAAAAAAAGTCCTTATTGATAACCTCCATTAGAATAATATAGAACGTGTTGAGATCTATTTTCCTTTGTGGACTGTACAGTTACTGTGTTATGGATTTTACTAATTGCCTTATGAAAATACCACAGGCTTAATTGGAGCATAATGTTACTTAAAGTTTCCATTAGCATGCTTGGTATTGTCATAACAAAGCTAACACAAAGTAAAGTTTTACATCACGGTGCATGAGTTTCTAAGAAAAATCTGACCGTATAGTTGATATCTCCGAATAGCCAAAATATAACTAAAACTTAACAATTAAAATAAATACAAAATCAACGTGTTCTAATCTATGGATAATAACTTATTTTAATTATTTTTTAAATATTGTGAATTATATAAAAAAAAAAGTCTTTAAATCTGCAAATTTTTTAATGATTCAATATCACCGTTACTCATAGTTATACAAATATCATTTGAACTATAGTGAATGATGGATCCAGTATGGACAATGATAATATTCTCAATAATTCTATGTAATTATTAAGACATTGTGTAAACTGATAATAAGGCTGGTTAGATTGGTTGGATTTTGTTAAATTGTGTGTTTAAAAAAAACAACCAATAACCATGCAAAAATGACTATTATGATTTAAAAAAAAAGTCTTTCGTATTTTACGCATAAATAATATTTGAGTAACTTTTTTGTAATGATATTTAAATACCTGACACCCAGTTTCTAAATCAGCAAAATATCCTGAAGATTTCATTTTTCGACATGAAAATTTCGTCTTCGGGATTCTTTGTAACATCGGGAAGTCGACACCAGCTCGACCTCTAACACCTGAAATTTAAAACAATAAGTTTTATTATTTTATAATACTGATTGCAATAACCAGTGCATGTTCTTATCTTAATTAGCGCATATTCCAAAATTTTCCTATTTTTGGGTATTATGGAAAACTATTATTACTCCCACCCCCCTTTTTTTAAGTAGCAACCTAATGTACCGAGGTCTGAAAATTTAAAAGATGAATACTAATATAGACACTTTGTTGTGTACTAAATTATTCGACATTTTTTAAATATTTTATATTACCTTGCTTTGAATCCACCAAATGAAAACAACTCCAGCAAAAAAAAAAAAAAAAAAAAAGTTGAACTGTTATTAATAATAATATATTATAAAACTTTTAACAATTATAAAAATCTAAACATTTAAAAAAAAACTTCTTTACCAATAATACTTATTTCAACGTAAATTTGAATGACTACTTCAGTTTCTTACCCTGATATTCAAACAGTCCATCCTCCTCCTCCACCCCAGTACCAGAAGCAATGTCTTCATACTCAAGTGGTAACGGTTGTTCTCTGGGGATCACCTGAAAACAGTGAAAGAAAGAAAAAAAAATGTTAAAAATCAAGAAATCACAAATATTAATAAAAAACAAAATTATATAACATGGTGATCAGGCAATGCATAAATGAATGAACCAAATAATTAAATATAAAATTCTGTAATAAAATATCAACAAGAAAAAACATTTTTTATTTCATTACATTATTTTAGAATGTTCAAAAAATAAATAAAATTTAAAAATAATAATTTTCTCTCATTTTATAGTTTTATTATTAAAATGCAATATAAAAATATATTTACATGGCACAGCTTAGGCTCTAATAATAATAATAATAAATCAATAGACTTATGGAAATAACATATCTGAACTTTTTGGGGTACAATCTAACAATTTTTTTTAATTCAAATTAAGAAATCGTACTAACTTAAATACTTCATTTGTAAAAAGAAACATAAATATACTGCGAGAGAGAGAGAGAGAGAGAGAGAGAGAGAGAGAGAGAGAGAGAGAGAGAGAGAGAGAGAGAGAGAGAAGATCGTGCCTTCAAAAAGTTGGTTACACCTATTAGAAACGTAAGGTTTTCTAATGTTTATTTAAATAATAATGCTTAAAAAAATTGATGAGTTTTCTAAGCTTTTAGCAAAATAATTTTAAAAAACTATAATAACAAATAAATGCGTGAGAATTGGACCAAAACAATACAGCAGAGAGAAAACAATATTTTGTTTATATTTTAAAAGTGCGTAAATACTAAGAATTTCAAAATCCATAAAACTATATATATAATAATATGACACATAGTTACAGGTGCATTTGTATATCTTTATACTTGCCTACTTGTTATGAACATGTGTTTATTGTAAGTAAATTAAGGAAGCTCACGAATATTTTAATATCACTCTAGGGTTTGAAAATTAATACAGTAACCAAATATCGGTCGCTTACATTTGCTTTCATTATTTACAAATAAAATAAATAAATTTTAATATTTTAATTTCAAAATTTTAGACTTTTTTCTGTTTAACAACACTTGTTCTTATCGCGACCAGTGGTAGAACTTCAAATTGCTAGTATAAACTCTATATAAAAGTCGACGCCATAAGTGAGCACGAAATAACGTGAGCCAGTATGGAAAAATAACACATTTTGCTATAGTTTAAAAATATTTAGCTATATATTTTTGATAGAATTGATGCTGTTAGCAGGTTAAAGTAGTTTTTTAAGTTTGCAAGAACAATAATTATAATATAGCAAAAAAAAATACAATTTTTCTTAACGAAAATAGCAAAAAATGATTTTTGTCCTGCTGAGCAATGTTATTCATTGCTCTAGTATGGCGTCGAGGCGCATTCAGTATGACGTCATGCATATACACCGTATAGAACTTATACGAGTATCGAATTACAAGATTATTCAATATTTCTGAACTATTTACTGGGTTCCCAAATACGAACTGTCGGGTTCAAATTGTATTTATTAATTGAGTCAACAAAGAGACAATATTACCAAAAACAAACAATTTAACTATAATAACAGTAATAGGAATAACATTCAGAGGACCATGTAAGTGGGTATGTACCTTTTTTGGCCTCTTAATAAAAATCAATTATTATTATTATATTATACTGTATTATAAGTTAGATGATTGTTTCTAAAATGTCTACGTCTTTTGTTGATGTTAACCTTAGCTGATGCATTGTATTTGTATACTGATTGTTGGAAAAAGAAATGGAACAAATATAAATATTTTTACATGTGAAACTAATGTTAGGTACCAAGCGTGATGTAAAATAGTGGAGGACTAATTCGCATTGAATAGAGGGAACATACTGATACTGTGACCTTTACATGATTGTTGTTTAAAACTAATGCAGTAAGAGCCAAAAATTTATATTTGACTCACTCCGATTGATTATTACTAATAATACGTATTTGATTCACCTTTATACATGAAGAAAATTCAACGACCATTGCATATCATTGAATTGGTAATAAAATATTATTTATAATTATAAACTAAAAATGAATAATAATATTAACAATTACTTAATGTATTTTGTGTTGTGATTATATTTAAGTAATAATAATGTTAATTTTAAAACGTTTATTTAATAAGCAAAAAGTTTAAAATAATAAAATTAAACTATAATTTTTAAAAATAAATATATATTTAGTGTTTTTAAATATATAACACATAAACTTGCGTAATTTAAGTTTTAAATCGTACTAAATTTACAACGTGTTAAATCATGATTGCATGCAACGTTTTTAATATAAATTCAATTACATTATTTCATTCATAATTCAATAATTTAGTAGTAATACAAGTAAAAAGTTAACATAATACGCCCTATAGCAAAAAAAAAAAGTAAAAATTTTCATTATCATTTAATATTACAACCAGTTGAAGTGAAAGAAACTTAACGCTGTTCTTGTTAAATAAGAAATTTATACCGCATAAAAATATTGGGCGTGTATCTCCCATCACGTATAATACTTATTTCACGTTAGCTGCCTAAAAGAATATACAATTTCATGAAGCCTTAAGAATTAGTTTTACAATACTTATCAATCATAAAAATTTAATATTAAAACAATTTACATTGTTAAATAGTTTAACTTTTTTTCTTTTTTTACTTAGAATTTTTGTTATGATAATTCAACGCCCTTTTTTTATAAAATGTAATTTTTACGATTTATGATGTAAATGACATTCTAATGAAAGAAAAAAAAAAAAAAAATTTTCCTTGTTGCAATGAAAAAATATGCTCAACAACATTTGCTCAAGCTTTATTGTCATATTTCTCACATTTAATTTAACCTAATTTAACCTGTACGCAGAGCATCATAAATGCTCCCAAAAATTGCAAAAATTAGGCAAAATGTGACATTTTTCCATACTAGCCTAAGCTATTTAGTGCTCATATATGGTGTTTACTCTTTTATATGAATGCAAACACCCTATATGGGTTTTAAGCCTAAGTTTTATGAGGTCTAGGTGATGAAATATACAAATGAAGTTTTTAAGTATATTTTATAGGTTTCATATTTTCAGATCAGGTAAAACAAAAGTATAGATAGTTGAAAGATAAGTAATAGCAATCTGCTGCTAAAAAACAATTTTTAAGTAGTCATAATTTTTGTTACATTTTATTAACTTAAATAGCACCACCAAGTAAGGCTGAAATATGTAAACATTTATAATTATAATTGTATAAAATTAGAAAAAAAGTTTTTATTAAGGAAGTAGGGTACCGACCTTATATCTCAAAAACTAGAAGTGTTTTGGGTCTAAATTTGGTGTCATTTTGTAGCTAAGGGTCATACCTAGCCGTGATAAAAATTTCATAATGTTTAACCGACCCGAAAAAAATTATTGGAATTAACATTGGGCCCTATGGGCTTAAAATTTCAAAAATCATATAAAATTAATTTGCATGGTGACCCCACAAAATTTTTATATATTTGAAATTGTCTTAAGCTGAAGTAACATTGTGCAAAATTTCAGATTTTTTTTGACGAGAAAAGTTTGAGTCTCATGGCCGACGTCGGTCCCCTACTCCCTTAGGCTCATCTTACCATTCACTTATTTGCCTCATCATTTCAATGCAGGCGCTGGCTTAGTATCTGCTTACTATGCTTATCAATAAAATCACATAATGTTTAAAGGCGATATGAAACGATGCGAAATAACATAACCTTTGATTTATTGATTTTAATAAATAAAATCTTATTGCATTATTAACATTTCATATTAATATTTATAAAATAATATTTAAATAAATATAAATAAGCAAAATATATAAATTTAAATAATTATATCTATAAATAATAAAAAATAATAATTTAGTTTCATACTATAAAAAATTATTTATTACATTTTTAAAAAAATTTAATGTTTTAATTAATTTAAAATTCCTAATATAATTATATATGAAATTACATTTAAATATACTACAAATACGTTAACAAGTTGATTAAAAAGTTGTTAAAAATTTAAGCATTGGCGTCCATAAGTTTTTCTTCGTGTTCTTCTTCTTAAAACCTAATTATTATATCTTCAACTATTCTTCAAATTAAAGAAACTATAATAAGTTTTTTAAAGGTAAGATTAATTCTAAATAACATTAAATTGAATTTGTAACTAGTAAATAATAATAATAACTTAAATGTAAATTCTTGCATTTATGTTAAAGTCGACACCATGTTGGATCACTCAATAACATGGGTGGCATAGGAAAATAACTCATTTTACCAGTTTAAAACACTATGCAATATTTTTGAAAGCATTAATGCTGTAATAAATATGTTGAATTAGTATCTGAAGTATGCGAGAAAAATAACAATAACAAAACAATTAAACGATTTCCCAAAGAAATTTGTCTCAAACAAAGTTTTTGCTATGTTCAGCAATGATATTCACTACTCCAGTATGGCCTCCAAGCGCATTAAATATGACGTCATGCGGATACACCCCAGAATTTTTATATAAGTGTTATATTATAAATAAATCCTAATATGGTAAATGTATTAGTTATCGGCAGCTTAAGGGTCTTAAGGTTGAAATTCTTATAATATTGTTGAGAAAAGGTAGCCAAACCGACACTGCCGCAATTATATGGGCACCCCTATTTATCTCGGCCCACTCTAGTGATAAAAGAGTTAGCCCTTGTCAACTTACTTTTTTATCATTTAGAATACTAGACTGATAATTACCATACCTTAATATCCATGAATAAGACACCAACACATTGATTTTGTATTTATTTTCGTTTATTTTCCTTTTTGCGGTTATATCACGTATCTGACGTCACAATGTACCGATGGGGCTGTGATAGGGGTAAAGAACTTCATGGATGGGCTTAAATTTATCACGTGACCAGAGCGGTGACTGTGATTGGCGGCGGTACATTGTGACGTCAGATACGTGATATAACCGCAAAAAGGAAAATAAACGAAAATAAATACAAAATCAACGTGATGGTGTCTAATTCATGGATATTGAGGTATGGTAATTATCAGTCTAGCATTCTAAATGATAAAAAAGTAAGTTGACAAGGGCTTTAAGCAGTAATCGGACAAGTAGACGGAATTCTAAGATGGTTGGTTCTAGTTAGAATCTCGTAATCTTATTACTTTCGCCGTAAAAAGAGCCTGCCGATAACTAGTTCATTTACGATATATGTTTTTCCTCCAATAAAATATAAATTAAAATAATTCCAATTAAGTTAATATTACATTAAACAATTATACACACAAATTAAGGTATTAATATTACAAAATAATTCTAATAATATTAAAAAATCTGATAAAATTACAAAGAAATCACTGAAGCTGTAAATAATTTATGTAATAATAAAGATACATTAACATCAAAAAATATTATTACTGTGAAGACGTTTTTTTTTTTTTTTTTTTTTTTTTTTTTTACTTTTACTCTTATTTTATCACGAAGTTTAAGTAAGTAGGTAAAGGTGCTTTCATTGTTAACATTGAGTTACATAATGATGTTTATAAGTGCAAGTATTATAATATAAAATTATATATAAAAAAAAAATTAAAGGTTATGGAATGCATCGTTACACACTAATTAAATAGTACTTCATACTTTTTGAACTTAAAGCGTAACGAACTTGTAAAACTTGTTATTGCTAACATTATTTTTAACACGTCTTTTATGACTGATGCCCTTTTTTTTTATAATTTTGGTCCTATACGAAAAAAAAAAAAAAAAAAAAGATATTGCATTGTAATTTTTAAGAATTTGCTTTATTTTTTTAACTTTCTTTTTATCGTATTATTTTTTGAAAAGCAATAAAAATCACCTGCTCTATTGTGAATTAAACATTTGTTAAAGTTATTTATGGTTACTGTATGTACATTAATTGTATTGTACATAATATTATAATATATTATGACAAAAAAACAATAAAAAAAACTCTCAATTTTAAGAAAAACTTGTATTTATAAAATATCCTAATTCATATAATGTATGGTCAAAATAAAATTTTTTTAAATTTTTTAATCCTATTTTTGAATAACTAACATAAATAATAAAAGCCAACAATAACTGAAATATTTTTCTAAGCTCCTAAATACTTTATGAGTTAAGTTTTAAAATAATGAAAATATATAAATATATATCAATCTTAAAAAAAAAAAACAAAAAAAAAAAAAATGTTCGTATACCTACGAAAAATGAGAAGGTCTGACAATCGATAATGATCTCTTTACCAAATTGATATTAAATTTAGAATTTGTATTTTTAAAAAAGTCAATATTTTTCACACATTTTATTGACCTTAAAAATAATCGTACAAATTCGTAGTCTGTAATTTTATGTAAATTTGACAATAATTTTTTTTCTTTCTAGGCTTCAAAATAGTTTAAAAATAGAAATCACGATTATACTATTATATTTTGCACACTTCCTTTAAAGGAAGCTCATGCATGCACTCGTTAAAAAAGTGCTATTAAAAAAATAATAATAATAAAAAAAAAAAAAAAAAAAAACTAGCTGTTGAGATTGAGAGAGAAAGATTACACAGTATAAGATATCACGATCTAAGCAAACATATTTGCATAGCGTTCATGAGTGAAAATGTTTTGTTTTAGAAATTACGGAGAAGTTGTATAAGCTAAAATAAGGTAAGGTGGGGAAAATAGCATGCATTGTCAACAGGTACACTAATATACCTTGAGGGAACAAATTTCCGGTGATGTAAAATTAAATTTAAAAAGAGAGAAAAAAAAATCTTAAAACATGTAACATTTTGTTTAGCATCTCTTATAAAAACTTTATGTTCTCCGTTACTGTATTTTTCAACAATTGAAAAAAAAAATTGCATTGCAAGGTTATGAAAATACCGGACCATATAAACTTTTCCCAAACCACGTGTAATGTTTTTTATCCTACCAGTGTAACTTAAAAAAAAACTATAACTCCAAAAAATATTAAAATAGTATAAAATTTAGTTTAATTACAATTACTGAGCAAATACTAATAAAATAATTATAATCAATATGCAATTTCAAAAAGTATTGGCTGATAAAGGAACAACCGTTTTGAGGCCGACTATAAGCGATTTCACTCACATCCGCTTATAGTCGGCCTCAAAACAGTTGTTCCTTTATCAGTAAAAAAAAAATATATATGACGATTATATAACTGTAAAATTTATAATTAAATATTTTGTTTTCTTACACAAAAATTAAAAAAAAAAAATTTAATCTAGACTTTCGTGAATTAAATTTAAACATGTCTAAAAGAATTAAAAAATAATAATAATATTAAAATCATGACATTGGTACACTACAATATAATCTAGATTAATAAACTTTCTCATGTAACCGAATAATAAAAACATTATATTAAGGGAGTCAAAGGACACGCCTAAATAATAATACTATTTTATTATATTGTATTGGTATCTATTTTTCTTCTTTAAATATCGTGATTTTAGATTAATCTGAAGTTCAATTAGAAAATATCACGGATTTTTTTTTTTTTTTTTTTTTTTTTTTTTTTTTTTTTTTTTTTTTTAGGAAGTGAACAATACTATTATATATCCTCTTTTAAACTTAAATTTCACTTGTTAAAAAAGATTTTAAACTTTCGTTTTTAAATACTACAATTAATTAATCAATTTCTGTTTTTGAATAAAGTGAGTAATTATTTTGAAATGGAAAATAATGCAAATTAAGTTTGTGTTCCGTGTTTGTCTGTTTGTTTTTTATGCAAAATATACCAGATGTTGGAGTAACGGAAATTAACAGATAATTTCTCAAAACGAGAGAAAAAAATCTCAATAAAACGAGAAAATTGATTATAAATAAATACATACAGTCATGTTTTTACTATCTAACAGTGAGTGAGTGAGTTAGAGAGAGAGAGAGAGAGAGAGAGAGAGAGAGAGAGAGAGAGAGAGAGAGAGAGAGAGAGAAGATTATTATTTTAATATTACTGTATAATCTTTAGTGTCTTCTTTCAAAATCCATAAAGATTCATAAACGTCATAGTTTTTTTTTTATTTTTTATAGAAATCTAATATCATTTAATCATTATTCTGATCTTATAATCACTATTCACAAGTCTATGATTATTCACAACTAATATGAATTCAAATTGTAAATTAAAAGTTTAACCCCTACTTGATAATATAATTTAAAAGTCAATCACACATAGAAAGAATAAAGAATAAGTTATGTAATTTATGCTGCACTTATGTCATCATTGCGTAAGTAATACTTAATAAGAACAACTTATATAATTATGCTGTACAACATAATATTTATGCTATATTTAACATAGTAATTGTGAAGTATTGCATAGATTATGCTGCTGTACTACACAAATTGTGCTTGAAATGGACTATAATTAGAGCTGTACTATTCTTAAGTATAAGAGGTGCAAAAATTTTGAGTCATTTTCTCCCATCTCAGTCTTTACAACTAAATTAAATCACTGCAATACTTTATAAGTTTATATACTTTTTTACCAAGTTAAATAACGTATAAAAATACTTTTAAAAAAGTCTTTTAAAATAGTTTCCATTATAAAGGAAACATTTATATCATTATCACCTTGTAATAAAAAAAAATATATATATATATATTGAAAGAAAGTTGATTTTTAAAGGAAACTCGGAAAGTTGAGCTATTTATATCCATCGTGAGAAATGTCCTTAGGTGAAAACTTATTCTTATTAGAAGAAGGAGAAGAAAAATGCATTCAATGTCCCCTGCAGTTTGCAATTTCACATTTAGTTTATATATTTATATTAATTAATCATTGAGATTCGTAATAAGATATAAATTATAATATCAAATTATATGCTAGTGAAATTTAAATTTGAGTTTTAAGAAATTGGAAACAAAGTTTTTAAAAAGTAAAGTGTTTCTAATATTAATCAAAGTGTAAATTAATGGAAAAGCAGGGAGTGCATTTAAATCTAAGTTATTATTAGATTCGGAGAGAGAGAGAGACAGAGAGAGAGAGGCAGAGACAGAGAGAGACAGACAGAGACAGAGACAGAGACAGAGACAGAGACAGAGACAGAGACAGAGACAGAGACAGAGACAGAGACAGAGACAGAGACAGAGACAGAGACAGAGACAGAGACAGAGACAGAGACAGAGACAGAGACAGAGACAGAGACAGAGACAGAGACAGAGAGACAGGAACAGGGACAGAATCGTTAAAACTGCAATAGATAAAAGTTTGGATAGTTGGAGATTTAAATAATTATTCACATGCACGTGACACGTGACAATAAAAAAACTAAAGCAATAGTTTAAAATGAAAGGCATTGTTTTAAAACCACACCCAAATATTCAATACAAAAACAAAATAAAAATAAAAATTATAAATATAAACGTCGTTCCAACGAAATGCCAACAATTATATTAAGAGTGAGTTCATTATGTTTTCAAAACATTATCAATTAAAAAAAAAATTAACTACAAATAGAAAAACAAAAAGACCTTCACATCTATCGAATAACAACAGTAATTTACACGTATTATAATCACATACATATGATACGCAATGAATAAAAATAAATGAAAATTTTTGTTGCATATACTGTACTTTAGATTTATATCATCAAACGTGAGAAATTAGGTTAATTCAATTGTGTATGATGTTTTTTAAATACATACAATGAAGTAGCTTCCTTAAAGACAATTAAAATAAAAATTGTTATGAAAAATAATTTTAAAATTCACACAATGCATACTCATTCATATTATATACGTAAACTGCATTGAAAAATCATCTTTTATTATGTATAGAGCTATAATTTTAACTTTATATTAACTTTCACTTTGAGTTTTTCTTTTCTTTATGAATTAACTATTATATCAATGAATTCGACATTTAATTTATTATTATTATGTATTGTAATATTTTTTTAAGATTATATTTTAAATTTAATCTTTTTAGAGTTATGAGTTTATGATATTCTTATAATATAAATATTTTTACTTTTGATTATCAAATCCTTTTTTTATTATTATTTCGATAGAAAAATGAAGTACAGTTAGCTACATGACAGATCTTACTTAGATAATGAGAATCATAATTTAAATTTGAAGTATGTATTTTTCATTATAATGATAAAATGATACTATGTGGTGGTTTCATTCATGTTCAAGTCGACGCCATAAAGTGAGTGCTAAATAACATGGGCCAGTATGGAAAAATGACTCATTTTGCCCAGTTTAAAAATACTTTGCAATATTATTGAGAGCATTGATGCTGTTAACAGGATGAATTAGTATTTCAAGTATGCAAGAAAAATAATAATAGCAAAAAAATAGCTCATTTTCCAATGAAAATAGCCAAAAACTACGTTTGCCCTATGATGAGCAATGGAGCAATGTTATTCATTGCTCAAGAAGAGCATCGAAAAGCATTCAGAATGACGTCATGCGTACACACCCTTATAGGGTGGTTGCATAATTCATATAAAAGTCGACACAATATGTGAGCTTTGAGCACTAATTAACGGGCTGGTATAAGAAAATGACACATTTTGCTAGTTTAAAAATACTTAGCAATATTTTGATAGCATTGATGCTGTTAACAGTTTGAATTATGTTCTCAAGTATGTGAGAAAAATAATGGCAAGGAAAAAAAAATCTAAATAAAATAACCACGTTTGTCCCTGTAAGGGTGTATCCGTATGACATCATATTTAATGCGCTTGGAGGCCATACTGGAGTAGTGAATAATATTACTCAGCATAGGACAAATTTCGTTTTGGGCTATTTTCTTTTGAAAATAGCTTAATTTTTTGTTACTCTTATTTTTCTCACATACTTGAAATACTAATACAACCTATTAACAGCATCAATGCTCTCAAAAATATTGCATAGTGTTTTTAAACTGTCAAAATGAGTTATTTTCCTATGCGGCCCATATTATTGAGTTATCCAACATGGCGTCGACTTTAACATAGTAGTAACTTATACCCTTAAAGCAATGCTATTTATTGATACAGTATGGCGTTGAAGCGCATTCCGTAGGACGTCAAGCATATTATACACTCTATAAAACTTTTTTTTTGCACATATTTTTATTTAAACAGTTGTTAAATTAGGCCTATAATCAAAATAAAAAATTATTGCATGTTTTTTTTTCTGATAAGTAATTACTTTTATATTATGGTTCAAGAAGTACAGATCCTCGTTTCTGTGATGTCTCTGTCTCCTCCTCCCGCACCCCCTGATTTAGTGTTCAACTTTTTTATGTTAATGAGTTTATTAATTTAAAACTATGTGTAATGATTTGTACATACATTTTTAACTAGTTTTTTTTTTAGTACTATATATATTTTTTTTTTACATTCCATATACATAAATGCTTTAAATTGCTATTATGCGATATAATATTATATATTAATTATCATTATGTCCATACAATTTATAAAATATCATAGTTGTGCATGCAGTTTAAGGGAGTAGGGGACCGACGTCGGCCATTAGACTCAAACTTTTCTCGTCAAAAAAAATCTGAAATTTTGCACAATGATACTTCAGCTTGAGAAACTTTCAAACATATACAAAGTTTGGGGGGTCACCGTGCTAATTAATTTAATACGATATTTGGAAATTTTAAGCCCATAAGGCCCAATGTTGATTTCAATTTTTATTTTCTTTTTTCGGGACAGTCAAAAAACATTAAATTTTTATCACGGCTAGGTGTGACCCCTTAGCTACACAATGTCACCAAATTTAGACCCAAAACACTTCTAGTTTTGGAGATATAAGATCGGTATTCTACCCCCTATAATCAGAGAAAATAACTTAAAAAAGCGATTCATGAACCAATAATTTTTTAAAAGTTAAATATACAGTATTAATAATGAAATACGAGCGGTAAAAAAATTTGAAACTACCCAATTAACAATAGATTCTTAAGATTTGAACAATAATTTCATGTCATTAAAAATAATAACTCGTCAATCCAATTATTTAAGTATTTCATTTCACTTTTTTTTTTTTATATAATGATTAAAAATTCAATTGATTGATTGAACGTAGGTTTTAAATCAATTCTCTTTAAGATTTATTAATAATTAAAATTGAAAGCTAATAATTATTATGAAAAAAGTTACTTCCTAAAAACTTTTCAATAGCAAACAATGGGAAAAAAAGAAAAAGAAACAATTTTAGTAGTATCTATATCCAAATTAATTTAATTGTATGAAAAAAAAATTAGAAGAAATCAATAAATTATTTTTTAAATCACGATCATTAATTGTTTCTTTTATCAGAATTTGAGAGCTTTGGTTTAAACTGATAAGGCAAGATTGTTTTGCAATAATAAGATGTTATTTTGTTTTTAAATATGTGAAAGATAATATAAGGAAAAATATTTATTATGATTTGAAAACTCAATAGATTATATAGATATAATATAAGTGGTAAAGAAATCTAAATTACGAATACTAGGTTACACTTTAATCGTATCTAATCTGATCAAATCATATATGTCAATCAAAATTTCTTATTGTGTCTTGAAATATTCATTACAATAACATCTTTCAATGCTTCAAATAATGTTAAGATGTTCCTTAAGGAATATGTATTGATGTATGCGAATTTATTTTTATTAATATATTTTTAAATTAATAACTGGAAAAATATTTTGATTTTCTATTATTTTAATATATATTTGTTAATGTAATTTTATGTTAATTTAAATAATTGATTAAAAAGTTAAATAAAATTATAAATAAAATATGAGTGAAAATTATAATATATTTGTTAGTTACTAACTAACTAATGATAAAATTACCTTATTGCTTTCAATGGCAATTGTAGAGCAGGAGCACAGAGCAAAGATAGCTGAAACAAAACAAAATAAACAAGTGAATAAATAAACTTAATTGAAATATGTTCACAATAGATTTACAAAGTTTTTGCATATAAAAGTCGACGCCATATGTGAGCAGTAAATAACATAGTCCGGCATGAGAAAATTACTCATTTTGTCAGTTTCCAAAAAATACTTTGCAAATTTTTTAGATCAATGATGCCCGTTTTTTCTTCTATTTTTTATTATTATCTATTCTTCTATTATTTATAAATAATCTTATATAGATCAGTGATTGATGCTGTGAATAGGTTGAGTTTTGTTTTTATTTTTGCGTGATAAATAGTAACAACAACAAAAGTTATCCCCAAGTTTCCCCAAGAAAATAGCCAAAAACGACGTTTGTCCTATGCTGACAATTATTATTATTTGCTCCAGTATGGCGTCGAAGCGCAATTCCGCGCTTTTTCATGCACACACTCTATAGAAATGGTTAAATTATGGTTAATTATGGTTATGATTAAATTTGGCTGTTTCATTACAAAAGTGGAAGTTCTGCGTATAAATTGTATTTATGTAAGCTTGCTGTTTTTATCTTAACTGATCATTTAAAATCAACAGTTTTTTTTTTGTATTTACTTCATCATTATCACGAATCAAACTATTTAACGGGGAATTCAAAATTATAATTATTAAATAAAACAAAAGTAATTACGTAATACTATATAATAAAATCATAGAAACTATCATAAAAGGTTTGATTAATAATATTTATTTAAATTCAAGAAACAAAATTTTAGTATAATTTTTAAATTTAAATATGAAATTTCTTACCGTAGAAAATAATGTTACGCTTAATCACAGAAGAAGCTATTAAACGTCAATTTTAAAACCTATTGTTATATTAATGTATATGATTAATATCGAAGAGAAAAAAATATATGTATTTAATACGCAATATATAATCATTAAGTTTCTTTGAATATTATTATAATTAAGATGTACATATAAAAAAAAAAAACGGGAAGCTACCGGTTGTTATTATGTCATATAAAAATAGATAAGAAAAATCAGATTCTCCAAAGGTGAAAGTTTTTAAGTATTTTAATCGTATTTCTCTCCCAGTAAGAGGGTCAGAAAAATGCTATTATTACAATAGTATTACACGAGAATTTAATTTTTTAAACAAACGCGCATCCTCTTTAAAATAATATATCCGGAATTTAGTTTTTATTCCGCGTATTTAAATTAATATAATATGTAACAAACAATTTCTATTTGTGAATATATTATCAATAAATAAAAAAGTAATTTAAATGAAAGTAAAAATTAAATATTATGTAATAATATAAAATAGGAAGATAAATATTTTAATATAATACATATCCGCTTTATTATGTAATAATTTTATTTTAATTTTCTTATATAATATTTTTAGATATAAATATTTATATATTGGAAACTATCGGAATAACAAAATTTATGTCATGAAATGAAATTTAGAGAAAGAAAAAGAAATTAAAGTTACAGGGTTAACTCAAGGCGGAAAATCAGGTACTGCGGGATTTGACTAAAAATTTGTAAAGAAAGAAAAATCTGACATTTTGCATTAGGATATAGTATCTTCAAAAATGTAAAAATTTTGGGGGGTCACCATGCTAGATTTTAAATTATGACTTTTTAAAGTTTTGGTCCCATAAGAGCCCATGTAATTTCAATAATTATTTTCTCTCCTATCTAATCGTCAAGGGTTCTGAAAATTTTATCATAGGTATAGCTGTTACTATTAACTTTCAAATGGCATCATAAATTTTCGAAATTTTCTTTTTAAATTTTGAGATACAAGCCATCTGAGGACAACCCTTAAAAAAATCTTAATTTTATAACACTGCTATACTATTTGATTTAAGAAAGAATAAGAAATTGTGCAGAAAAGTTAACTGTTATTAGATAATTATGAATTTATCATTGCAACTCAACTTTAAGAATAAGTGTTTAATGTTGAAGAATTTTTAAAATTACGCTAAAGATTATGAACAAAACTTTGATTAACGAAATAATTGTAAAAAAATAGAGCTATGCGGTTGCACTAATTGTAAATTAAATAAATAGATAATTTACATTCTTGGTGCATGGGAAAGTCTATTTTAAATCAATTTGAGTCTAAATTTTTGCAGTTAAGGTGCATTTCGTTTCTTCTCCTTTTTTTTTATTATTTAATTTATTTTATAATTATTTTTTTTTAAGAATTATTATTTTTTCCTGTATTATTCTTTTAGATTCTATTACGATAAAATGATTTCAATTCATACACACGTATAATCATGATACAATCATAACAAAGGTGCATAGGTTGTTAATGCAGCAATATTTTGCTTTTTTTTTTTTTTTTTTTTTTTTTTTTTTTTTTTTTTTAAACCGCATGACAAAAATTGCATGCCAAGTTTTATCCTCTTTATTATATGGTTTTATTGTCGCCAGTCGCAACATAAAATAAAGTGGCGTGAAAAAGCCACTAGTTTATTAATTTTAATTTTTTAATTCCAGACAAACGAAAAATATATAATATAAAGTTTTTTCTTTTCTAATGTAATAAATTAATTTCATGGGTATAGTTTTGATTGCCTTAAAAAGTACAGACTTATGTTGAAATCTCGGAATTCTCCCATCTACGTGAGTACAATATGGTATCATTTACGTTTATCATACTATATTTATAACTATTATATATAAACAATACAAGTTTATATTTTAATCATTAGTATAAAGGATAATAATTATTATTTTATTACATGACATTGATGACATAACACAATTAAAAAATTGTAAACGTGTGAACAACATACATAGTAATATTACATGTGTCGAATCTTGGGTAATTATTTTCATATGCGCTTTCTAATGTAATATAATAAAAAAAATTTCAAGACGCGTGTACGTGTATAAAATCAAGTACTTTGTACAGTACGTTGATTATTCAAATCTTATCTTATATTTCTTATCAATAATTAATCATATGGTTTTGTAAGAGGTTTTTTTTTTTTACTCAATAAAAAGGTATATCAGAATGAGGACGAAGATTATTTATAATTATAGGTTATCTTTAATACATGTTACCGGCATAGCACGCTAGCTATAGGGTGTTTGCATTCATGTTAAAGTCGACGCCATATGTAAGCACTAAATATCATAAGCCGGTATGGGAAAATTAAATATTTTGACAGTTTAACATTTTGAGAGCATTGATACTGTTAACATGCTGAATTAGGTTTTCAGGTATGTGAGAAAAATAATAATGATATAACACGTTTGTCCTATTCTGAGCAATGTTAGTTGCTCCAGTATGGCGTCAAAGCGCATTCAATATGACATCATGTGCATACATATTATATAATACAGGCGATGCTTTTATAACCGGCGATGAATTTGAAAAACAATAATAATTGCGGCTTCAAAAACGTTAAAGTTTGCCTAGTAGCTATCTTTAAAATCGTTTGGATTCGGTGCAATAATTTGCTCGGAAAAATTGCAATAATAATAATAAACGTGTTTCTTTCCATAAGCGTAATGTTAAATTACGCTTCCCGAGCCCTTTTCTAGCGCACGTCTCTAAAATATGTCACCACTGATATGAAGCATTAAAAATATTGAAATATATTATATTACATTCTAGAACAAAATCGTAAGGAACAAAAGGTCAAACACATTTATATACAATTATGATAATAATTTTAACTTATATAAGATCCTATCTTTCTGCATTGCTTAACCATTTAGTTAGCATCTTTTGAAAACAGAAAAGTACTGCAATGAGCAAGGTCCATAATTATAAGAGGTTAGTTGCTCCGGGAAAAGTTTTGACCAAGGTTGCGCAGCTGAAAGGAATTCACCAATGACGTCATATCACCGGGTGTATTTTTATTCACCTTATCAGTGACGTAACTGGTGAACGGTATCGTATTGGCTTAGAATCAAGTACATCCATCACAAAATAAAATCAACTGCGCGAGTTTTGTGCTGCGCTCAACCTGTTTATCATAATATGGACCTTGTGCAATGAGGATCCATAAAAATTTACGCGGTGATTTTTAAAAGTAATAAAAAATTTGAACACTTTTCTTGATGTAGTTTAACATCAGCAACAGCCATTAATTATTATATAACTATGATATATTATCAATTTATAAATTGTGTTATAATGAGTAATTGTTTCATGTCTTATATGAATGAGTTCACTCTCAACTTTTATATTAACGTAATATTTCTTATTAAAAAGTTATTAATAACATAAAATATTAATGAGTTTTTTTCAAGTACACAAATGTATTTTGATTTATGAAAAAAAAGCACACACAAAAAAACGTCTTTTTAATTTATTTTAGCTGACTTAAAGTGCAATGAAAAACCAATCACGGTGCAGAATTTTTACCTTAATTTATTTGACATTGACTCAAAACATCAAAGGTATATAATCATGCAACTTTGAAAATTAATTGCAATCTCGTGCTATCATCAACCTAATATTTTTTTTATTACTTTTTAAACCATCTCATATATGTTTTAAATTATTATTAAAATACTTTCCTGCTAAAATAATAATCAAAACTTTATTGTACTGCACGATATTATTAAAAATTACCGATTGACATGATGCCATGAATTTTGTAAAGTAAAATTTTTTATAAAATATATTTCAATTATGATGTACTTTGATATTTGTCAATTGAAATTTCTTCATCTATAACTTCAGCTAGTGTGATGTTTCAATCAATCACAAAAATTAAATTTAGTTACATCAATCTACTTCAGCTAAGTAAATGCATTCTAATTAAAATATTAAAATCTTTTATGCTAATAAATTATACGACTATAGCCCATTGAAAGAGTAATGATAAATATAAATAAATAATTGTCTTTTTAAATTATATTTAAAATAATACATTTTTAAAATATAATAACATATTTTAAATCTATCTATATTTTAGGACCATTATTATTTGTAATATAATATATATTTTATTGTAACAATCAAATATTGTTTATTTATCTATGTTTATAGGTTTCTTGTACCTATTATTTATGAAGGAGTATACACAATGAACACAAAAGATGTCTAATATCCTAACATACCTAAATATCAACGTTGATTTGGCCGAAGTTATTGATTTCTAATTTATTATTTCATTCACAAAATCACAGCTGCGGGTTTGTGACGTCACAGCTCACTAGTCCACGCGCGCGGAAACAGGCAAGCTGTGACGTCACAAACATGCATTTGCCATTTTGGGAATGGAAAGTAGTTTAGAAATCCATAACTCCGGCTAAATCAATGTTGTTATTTAGGTATGTTAGGTTAGGATATTAGACAACTGAAAAGATTTTTTTTTCACGGCGTTTTACGCCTTTGTGTTAAACACAAATATACTCGTATTCTTCTTATATAAAATAAAAGAAGAATTATTTAGCTAAAATATTCACATTCATAGACCGTCATGGGATTTGAACTTAAAATGTTATTCATCAATCTCAATTTTACTTGAAATCTCCCCTTGGAATTGAATGATTAATGTGTTCATATGGGAAAATATAATGTGTGTATGTATATATATTTAACTTCTTAACTTCAAAAAAACAACAACTACTTTCAAATATTTAGCATACAAAAACAATTAATTTCACATTAGTTTTAATATTGCATTGTTAGATTAATTATAATTTGACAGTATTGTTGCAGTATTGAGAAATATTTGCATCTTTATATTAAAAAATTTTAAGGTCACATGTTTTTCTTTTTATAAGTAAGTACAATATGTATGCATAATATTTTTAATGTACAGTACATGCAGTAAAAAGTGAATATAATACATTTATAGATAGTATTCTATTTATATACTACGTTTTTATTATTATTATTTTTTTTTATGTAGAGGTCAGGAAGTAATTAGAAAAAAGAGACTTCGAGACTAGTGAGAAAATAAACAAACTCATAGCCCAACTAAATTCAAAGTGCTTGCAAATGATTTTGTGTTTCTGTCTTTATTTAACATGCTTTCTTATGGGGGAATAAAGCAGCTATAAATTACACAATTTTCTCTATCCTAAACTAAATTTTCTCTAGTTTAAATATTTCCTAAATTTGAAGTCAATTAGATAAAAAATTAAATTATTTTTAAAATTGGTTGTAATTCAGGAATATTCCTTAAGTCACTGTAAGCAACCGTAAAAATTTCAGTGTCAATAAAAATTTCTAACTCGAGTTATGATTCATTCCTTTATTAAGAGCAAGCATGTTAAATTGAGACTGGAACACGAAGTCATCTGCTAGCATTTTGTTAGTATTGTTGGTCTCTTAGTTTTTACTAAACTTCCTTTTTAAATTTTGATTCATCGTTCGTTCAGGTATATCTCGACCTTACAAAATTATTTAAAAGAAAAATTAAACAGACTTTACTATTTAAATATTTATAATGTATTAATTTTCTTGATAACAAGCTAAACTGTATGGAAAATAAATGCAGTAATTCCAAAGCTTTAATGCTAACTTAATCGTACGCTTATAACATTAAATGCTTTTTCACTAATTGATTAAAATTATATTCTTTTGTTTGAATAGCAATTCATAAGAAATTAACAGGTAAAAACCTACAGCAAATTAATTAAATTCGATATTTATACAAAAATCATGGAAATGCAAATAAATAAATAAAAAAAAGTAATAATAATAAAAAAAAAAAACATTAATAAGATTTCATATTATACATAATATTATATAAAAGAAATAGAAGTAATAATTTTATAACATTATTCTTGTTGTTTTTAAAATAATAATAATAAATTTTTTTTTTTATTTTAACAATGAATTCCAAAATTACAGAAATTCTGATGAAAGCTAACATTGCTTTGATTGATCTATTCAATTATCAACATTATGATTATATAAACAGAATAACAAAACAGCCATGAAAGAGAAATAGATAACATAGGCAAATGTATGAAATAATAATGATGATCCAAATGACAAATCCTTCATATATCGATTACAACCTTAAAAGTATAAAAAAAATAAAAATTGTAAGATCTCTATCATGATAAATTTCAATTTCTGTAATAAGAACGGAAGATAGGAAATTGAAAAAATAAACAAACAACTACAGTATATTGTATCCGAAAATAAAAATTAAACGAAACTGAAGGCTAAAAATTAACATAAAATAATTTTAATTATATTAAACGATGTAAATTTTGACCATCAATAAAAGGTTAATATATTATTATAAAGGTCAGATTTATTTTTATTATCTTATAAAGTGGAACCGGATTTTAATGTTTTTGTAATTAAATTATATTCAGTAGCGTATACAAGGTTAAAGTTGAGGTCTTAAATAATAAAGATTGTTAAAACAATAATGAAAAAAACAAAACAAAAGGGCGTTGATTTTAATTTCCAGCTGACATGTAATACTTAAAAGTAATAACAATGAACCACACCTCTTATAGAGTACAGAAATCGTGTAACTTATAACTTTAAATTTTACTTCAAAATAATATGTAATATCAATTACGTTAATTTTATGATTTTTCTTTCTTTTTGAGTGTGTGTGTGTGTTTTAAGAAGCGTTACCAAATATTTATTGTATGGGTAATTACAAATTATGTAAATGAGTATGAACAAATTACATATTATAATATTAAGGTAAACGCATTCAACCTACATTTCGATTTTCTCTCTCTCTCTCTCTCTCTCTCTCTCTCTCTCTCTTGATGTACTGTATTTATGAATTTCTACCATTGTTTTAAATTACAGAGCCAATAAATAAATTGGCAATTTTTGGGCTTCAATATAATCATTTATATTCTTTATAGAACATAGTTATACTATTTCTTGTGGTATTATGTTAATAAATTGCATTTTCATGGATTAATGACGAGTACGAATATTTTACTGCAAAAATATTAATAAAAAAATTAAAATATTAAAATCAGATCTTCTAAAATTAAGCCTACTACTTTAATTTTAAATTTTGGTATTTCACATGCCACATACATTCAAAATAACTGCCAATTAAAATATTTCAATGTTGTTGAAAAATTTTGATTGCCTCTTATTGAAAGAAGAAAAAAACAAACTATATAATATGTTATATGATATATTGTAATACAAATGCTAGAATTTGTTATACAAAATATTTTACGATTAAATTTTTTTATTAAAAATCAAATCCTGATTAACTCAATACTTATATAACTGATTCATGCGACGGATAACAGGCAGCAGACCCTTAATTTCCAATCCTTTAAAAATGTTGTTGTCATTTAATTAAAAAAATATATAATAATACAACGTGTGAACGAAGACTTTAATTAAATAAAGTTGCAAGTCACTCTTTTCTTTGATTCAAACTACTAAATTACTCAAATTTTCCAACAAATATAAAATCATTAAACTTGAAAATTATGGAAAATTGTGTTGTTTATTATTATTACTTTTTTTTTTCATTCATTTTTTGTAATTATTTTATTTGTAAAATATATTACCTGCATATTTTTATTAATTAAAGTGATAAAAAAAATATGTAATTAATAGGACGCTCAGTTTGATCTCAATTAAAAATTTTAAACATCAAAAAAAGCAAAGCATTTTTTTAACACTTTTTAAAATGTCAACATAAATTACATTCATAAAAAATGAAAGGACATTCACAAGAAGAAAGAAAGGAAGCCACCAAAAAAAGCTATCTCTCTCTCTAATATAAGATAACTTATTCGTCACATAATAATAATAATTATAACTTTCTTTTACATATTATTATGATGATTACGTAAAAATATTCACACTCGTTGTTTGTTATAATTTTTTTTTTATCGTTATATCATGAATTTAAATATTTTTTTTTTCTTCGTATATTCTCACGTATACAATATTAAAAATAATGTTTTATTTTACTGTTGTATATAACTGCATAAATAAGTCCTGAAAAATGAGGTATACTGAGGTTAATTTTTAACAAACTTACTTTTTTTTGTCATTTATATATTATTAAAATAATAATTAAGATACGTTATTATACATAAATCAGATAATAACACATTGATTTTGTATATATTTACATTTTTAATGTTTAAAGTTATTACTTATTTGACGTCACGATATTTTGAATTCATAACTTGACTCTAATTGGCTGATATAATTATAAAAAATCGTAAAGGATTACCATGTGGGAATTTTTTTTTTATTATTTTTTTTTTTCGTATTCGTAGTAACCATTGCATTAAAAATTATATTAACTTATGAAAGGAATAAATTATTATGCTACATTTAATTATCTAGAATTTTTAAATAATGGTAAATTAGAACAATATTAATAATTATGATTCGCAACAAAATAATAATGCTGTTTAGCATAGATTATGCTATATAGCATAATATATTATATAAATGGAAGAGACTAGCTGTGCTAAACATGAGCTACCATATTATGCTGAGTGAGTCAAACTTTTAACAATGTCTTATAAATATTACAAATAAAATAAACATTAAAAAGCATATTATTTCTTTTTAATTTAATAAAATTTTAAATTATATATTTAAAATTATAATACTACATGTAAAAGTTATATTATTTACAGCTTTTTTACTAAATAATAAGTTAGCAATAATTTACTTTAAAGAAATAATTAAACGTTTTTTGTTATTTATTAATTGTTTTGTTTCATATGGCATTACCTATTGTATGTAATACGTTCATGCAAACTATGTTTTTTAATGTGTGATGTATTGATGAACATGAAAAATCAATATAGACTCTAATTTACTCGTAATTGATTAATGACACAAATTACAAAAAAAAATTGGGGAGCTACATTGTTAATATTCCTGAATCTGACCTCCCATGTTATTAGATATAATATTGAAGTATTAAAAAATTCTCTATGATACCTTTTTTTTAATACCATTATTTGTCATCATTACAATACAATTATTCTATAAATCACTGTTAAATATATAATATTGTGTAAATTTTACTTCCCATATGGGTTTGCTATTTAAGGAAATGACCTGATTTCTTAGCATATTTGAAAATATTTTTCAATTCCACACATGTATAGTAAATCATTCTTACATTGTTAGTCCATTTTTCAAGAATCAAAACAGAAATCAATAGTTGTTATCTGTTGTGACGTAAAACCAATCAAAAGTACGCTAATTATCATAATAGTAATAATTTCTTATTTGTAAGCATTTCAAGAGATTTAAAATAAAAAATATATATTCAGTTCGGAACGGCGGGTTATGAATGAGAGCAAAGGTATTTAATATTTAATAATTAAATACACACACGGAAAAAAAAATTACTACTTATGGCAGTACATTCATTTACATGAATCCTGTATTTTGGAATAGGTACACACATATTACTTTGAAACAGTTAGTAATAAACTACAATATCATCTAATCTAAGAGAGTCACACTTTTATTGGAGTATATTTTACCTGCATTATAGGTATTATTGTAGTATAATAGTTAGTAATAGTAACAGTTCTAAGCTAATGTTAATCTATTGCAAAGTAACTGGATTTATGTACAGATCTGTTGGCCAAAAGTTCCCGAACGGGGCAGCGGCGGCCGCTGCGTTTTCTCATAAAGATAACCTAGTGTGCTTGCGGGTTGCCTATGCAAATCGTTCGGGAACTTTTGGCCAGAGCTGTACCTGCCATAAATAGTATTTTTTTTTCTGGGAAATGAAATGAAAATAAGAAATAACAAGAATAATTTTCATTCATTCAAATCTCCAGAGTTATGAAATAAGAGTTCTTTTACGAATTCATTGAGACACTGTGACTGCATTATCAAGTACTGTTCAATATTGGTACAATTTCAGTTTTACGTGCCTTTCTTTAAGATTACAATTTATATAATAATTTATGTGTACCAATATAGGGTTACAGATTTTGCACGTATAGGTTTTTATGGTTTTCGTCTGATTTGACTAACCTTAAAATTAGGATCTTGCCCAAGATACATCTTGGATCTTGCCTAAAATTTGGTATATGCATAGCTAAGACACTAAGCTTTAATGTATATGACCAACAGATCAAAATTGAAATATATAAAAAATTCAAAATTTGAAAATATTATAAAAACGCTATGGGTTTAAATGTAGAAATTATAAATAAGTTCTCAATATATGAATATAAATGAATAGTATGTAGATAAAAACTTTATTACACATTAATTTAAATGTTTTCCGTGAAATACAGAGAAAATGTTGTATATTTTAAAAGTCAAATTGTAAAAATGTTTCATTTTTGCAAACTAAAAAATGACTTTAATGTATTGGTTTTGTAAGAAGTAATCGATGAACGTGATGGAACTTTTATTATTATTATTATTTTTTTTTTTTTGGGGGGTTCGATAGGTTTTTTTATTTGCCTATGATCATGTTACATAACCGATGAACAAATCGATTTGAAATTTGGTGCACAAGCTATTGAAGATTACAAAACTATTTAGCAATTTAATATATATATATATATATATATATATATATATATATATATTTTATATATATATTATATAATTATATATAATTAAACCATAAAAAAATGTATCATTATATCTGCAATTAATCCTTATGTCAAACTGTAATATTTTTAAAATGTAATATAAATATATAAAAATAAAAAATGATGTTTTTAAAAAAAATTAAATTAATATTTATAAAATTATTTTTTTATTTAATTTTTATTTATTTCTTTTAAATATTATTTATTACCCTGTTAGTATAAGGTTAAAATATCTCTTTTTTTTGGTTATAAGATTGATTAAAGTACGCAAACTTTAATTATTTCATAAGAAAGAATTATTGAGACTGACTTACAAGTTGTATTTATTATTCTAAGTTATCAACATATTAAATCTTAAATAATAATAATAACTGGTTATTAAGGGAGTAGGGTACCGATCTTATATCTCAAAAAACTAGACATGTTTTGGGTCAAAATTTGGTGTCATTTTATAGCTAAGGGTCACACTTAGCCGTGAGAAAAATTTCATGACGTTTGACCGTCCCGGAAAAAAATATATTGAAATTAACATTGGGCCTTATGGGCTTAAAATTTCAAAATATCATATAAAATTAATTTGCACGGTGACCCCCCCAAAATTTTTATATATTTGAAATTTTCTCAAACTGAAGTATCATTGTGCAAAATGTCAGATTTTTTTGACGAGAAATTTTTGAGTCTAATGGCCGACGTCGGTCTCCCCATTCCCTTAATAAGAAAATGCAATATTTTAATTCAAATATGATATTACGTAGTATAAAATGTGCATAATAGTAATCAAAAAAAGTGCATGATAACCAAACAGGAAGTTGAAGGTTACATTACTTTTTTTTTCTTCACCAAAACTTATAATTCTCCTACTGCTATAAAAGAAACGGTTCTTTAAGCGTAACATCACGATAAAGATAAAAAATAAAATTATATGTTACAACCGAAAGTAAGTCGGCCTTTGCATTTTTTTTCTCTTGCTCTTGGTATATAACGCGTCTTTGCAGCTTCTTTACATTATTAGAAAGTGTTTATTATTTTTTTAACGTTATGTTCTTATGTGAGAATAATGTTATTATATTATTAAAATCACCTTACAGATCGCTTAATTATTACTATTTATTTCAATATTGCTTAAGGCCATGTTATATAATGAAATCAATATGAAGATTCCAATTTAAAAATGTAACAAATAACCCATTGCAACTTCTAGCAATGAGATTCTACAATAATATGAAAGAACTTGATTTTTTTTTTTTTTTTTTTTTTTTTTAATTGTCAGCTATTTTGAAGGTCTATGGAATACAGTATGCATGTTTAATTATAGTTTACAGTTGATAGAGAAGGTTATTAAAAAAAAAATCACCTCTAGCAATACTTAGATTGTAGTTCTATATAATATCTGTAGGGTGTGAAAATAACTCTACTTGCAAAATTTATTTAAAATAAGTATATTATACTTAATTAAATGCATTAAAGAAATATAATATATTTTAGAAGAAAAATAATTGTGTTACGATGAAATGGTACACGTACACGTACTATATTGGAACGTCTTCCTTAACCAAGGTGTTGAAGAAACAGCTGAGTAGGAGGTCCCATAATATCCAACTAATATTTTTCCTCCTGATAAACAATAACTTAAATTAGCGTATACATTTTCTATGTTATGTATGGGGACGCAGAGAAATGAAAAATAATAATAATAATAATAAATAACAAAAAGTAAAATAAATTATTGGAATGTTTTTAGAATTTTTTGAGAAATGGAAAAAAAAAAAAAAAAAAAATGAAGAAAACTTAAAAGGAGAAACCCATTATTACTGGTTATATAGCTTTTTTTTTTTTTTTTTTATGTTTCATCACCGGTATAACATTAATTTAAAAGAACATTTAATGCCTGGTAAACACCATTTGAAATACAAATATAAATTATTATGTTTCGTAATTAATATTTCTTGCATTGCAATCATGAATTTTATACCTACAGGCGCACAAACATTGTGCGTAATTACGCACAATTTTAGGCGTAACATAAAAATTACTCACAATTACGCCCAAAGTTTGTGCGCGTTGTGCGTAACTTGAAAATTACAAAAAAACTACGCACAAAGTTGTGCGCATTGTACGTAAAATTCACATATGCGTGAATTTTGAATTTTGCGGCATCTGCGCATGTGCGCATGCCGCCATATTGGATTGTGACGTCGTGATGCCGACATTTGTTTACAGTCGCTTGTGTTCTCGGATCTCGTCATTTATGGATGTTTATGAAGAATAAGAAGCAATCTTAGACAAGAAGATATCACGGGAAGTAACTTAACGTTTAATTATTGCAAATATATGAAAATTGTATACTTTGTGAGTCTTTTTGGTACATTTTTCAGGTCTTTAAAGTTGCGGCTTTTGCTTCCCCTATGCTTTGTTTACACAATGGCGCGGCTGGGTGCGGCGCGCGGCCTAGAGCCTATAGTATGTAGTGAATTAAAATACAGCACCATTAGAACTTCAAGCAAGTGAGTACACAGTTTATTTTATTTTTTTAATTTCGTTATTTTGTTTATGATTCTAGTGTATGTTGAATTTATACAATGATAATATACGACAAAGTACAACTGAGGCTGTGGCCACATCCAGTTTTGTCCATAATGTAATGTGTTTATTTTTATTTTTTTATGTATTACATACAACAATGGGACCAGCCATCATTAACATTGCATGCGCAGTGACTTATTTTATTTTGTGTGTGTTATTATAGGATCAAGCCGAGCAATAATTGAAGTCCTGCAGGCTGTACCTCTACGATATAGCTAATATATTTTATTGCATGTGTGTTTTATATATAGATGAAGTCAAGCAATAATTGAAGTCCTGCAGGCTGTACCAATCTCTACAAAGCTAAAAACATCGCATGCGGGGAGACTTATATTTAATTGTATGTGTGTTATAGGATGAAGCCGAACAATAATTTGGGTCCTGCAGAATTTACAAGTCTCTACGATAGCTGCAAACCTTGCAATCAGTGACATGTATTTTATTGTATGTGTGTGTGTTATATAGGCCCAGATGCGAAGCCGAGCAATATTATGAAGTCCTGGCTATACCAATCTCGCACTTGACTTTTATATTTTAAATTGATTAATTAATTAAAAAAATACTGTAATTATACTAATTATTAATCAATATAAAATTATTAAATTTTAGGGGGTGGGGGGTGGATTTAGGGGGTGCCCAGGCTGCCGGCACGGCGACGGCAATGCGCTGTGCCCCTGGCTTTTTAAGCGATGCAACCTGCAGTACATGTGCGTAAATTACGCACATAAGTACGAAATTTCGTATATATGTACGACATTACGCAACAGAGCGCCAAGTTACGCACAAAATGTGCGTAATTTCGTGGGTTATTGAAATAGGGTAAAAAATTGTCGTACAAAGTTTGGCGTAAATTTCGACCAAATGTGCGTAATATTACGCCAAAACAGAGTCGTAATTACGCACAATTTTTGTGCGCCTGTCGAGTCAGGGTAAGTTTGAAAATATGATGCGTGAAAAGCTTTTTCAGATAACTCTTAAAAACAATCAATTAAAATTTATAACAATATAAATTTAGATTAAACATTTCAAATTCAAAATATATATATTTCTACTCTCTTAAAATCAAATATAATTAATTACATTTGCATATAAGGTTTGACATGTAATTATATAATAGAAATAAAATACTACATACCAATATTAATGAAGAGCGAGTGCGTTCACTAATGGTGAATTAAAGAATTAAATTTTTTTAAGTAAAATTAATTTTGTGTCCTAATGGTATGTTATTTTAAATCAAGAAAATAAACCCAAATGTTTGTAAAAACTATGATGTTATGATGGAAATTTTAAATAACGTATATATGTATGAAATTTTTTACCGATTGGGAATGTAAATTTCGACAATTTATTTCATTCTCATTTGAATGTTAATCAACCCTAAAGGTTCTAAAGTTTATATCAGGGGTAGCTGACACCTTTAGAGTATATAATTTAAGGTTTAAAAAAGCTACATAATATGTATGAATCTACCCAAAATGATCATAGTGGTTTTTTTTTTTTAAATATTATGTATGTTGTGATTTGACTGACGTGTTCTACTCTGTACAGACATGGAACGTAATAAAATCTTATATATTAAATTTGATAACAATAGACGTTTATAATCAAGAAATATTTTGACTTCTGGGCTCAGAATTTGGTATTCACAATAATTACGACCGCAAAATTATTATTTATTATAAAGAGAAAAAAAAATGCAAATATATTTATTTTAATATAAGGATGCAGATTTAAAATATGGCTCAAATTAGATTAAGCAATTCACGTAAAATAAAATTTATAGATTTAAAATAAATACAATATATTATTTTAAAAGTATAAACTAATATTGTATTTCATATTTGGAATGAAAAAAAAATTGCCTTGCAGCCATCACGTAAGAATAAATAAAGAAATATTTGTTAAAGTTGCGCGGGCTATTGGAGTATAGACTGAATTAAATTAACACATAAAACGTGGATGATACAACCTTGATTTTTCAGCTTCTTTTTTTACTCTATTCTCTCACAACATTAAAAAAAAAAAGGTCATACTGTTTCCTATATAATGATACTTGTATACTATACTTTCTATGATTTTGTTATCATTTATTTTATTTATTACAAACACGCGTACAGAAAGAAAAATAAAATAAACAAAAACTGGCCAATATCGTGTGAAAAAAAAAATAATAGAATTTCACCTTATTAAATACGCACATTTAAAAAAAAATTGTTTGGCCAAAAGGGAATAATTGGTATTTTTATGCTTCTTACAAAACGGTAAAATCTTTTTGATATTATAATTTGGATAGGGAAAAAACCCTGTATTCTACTTGCAATAAATTTTATCAAAAATCAAGTAGTGCTAAAAGATAGAAATTAAATCAGAAATTTCCTGCCATTTCGCGAACATAAATGAAATGCATGATCACTGATCATGCACACAAATATTTGTGACTTTTTTCAAATTTATTATTTTCTTTCTTTATAATGAAATATACATCGAATTATACACCATTTATCTCACCTTTCCTCTCATTTATTATCATTATTATTTTACGTCAAATCGTTATTTTATGAAATGAAACAGTGAAAAATGGGAAAGGATAACAAAATTATAAAGTAATTAATAAATGTACCATCGCTATAACATGCTATATAACATGTCCATTCATTTCTAAAGTTTTATCTATATAGATAAAAAATATAAAATAAAATAATGTTATTAAATGAATTGAAATTTGCAGTGAATGTTACATAATGCAATAAATTTATTCAATTGTAGAATTTGTATTGTAAGTAGTTGAAAAGTAAATGTATACTAAAAATCGTGAAATGTATAAATTTTAATTTGCATTCTGTCACCAAAATTACGTATACAAAACATCAGGGTCGTTTTAAATTTAGAGATAATATAGGTTTCATGATAATGAGAGAGAGAGAGAGAGAGAGAGAGAGAGAGAGAGAGAGAGAGAGAGAGAGAGAGAGAGAGGGGGGGGGACATAACTAATTTGTCAAAAAAAATGATAAGTTTACTATCGTTTTGTTAAAAATAGAACAATTTTGTCACAAAAATCGTAAATTGTATAAAATATAATGTCAGTGCACTATATATAAAAAATCGTGACAAAAAAAATAATAAAAAAAAAAATCTTATTTGTTCACACATTTATACTTTCCCTAGGTGTGAAATTTTTCTTTCATCTTTATTTAGCTGAACTATATGAAAAAGGATAAGCATTTTATCTTCATGTAACTTGTAACAAATTTGAGATTTCAATGAAAGTGAGAAACGAATAATTTTTAATTACGTGTGGAAGTTTTTTTTTATTGTTATTATAGTCAAAAATCTGTTATAAATAAAGAGGAAATGATGCGAATTAAATTTTTTTATGTAACTTTAATACTATCAAGTTTTTATTGTTATCAATTTTTAATACAAAAGGAATGTAAATGATTGTTACAGTTAAAATAAAAGGATATGTGGGAAATTCAAAAGTTGACTATATTTTATCAATGAAATATTTTTAAGATCAATGCAACATACTACTTGTAGTAAAAATACGTGATCATCAGAATAGGTGTAAAAATAAAACTTGAAATTCACATCACGTTGCATATAAGCCAAAAAATCATTCTCTAAACATTCGTAATTTAAAATTTTGCATCATAAGCACCTAACATTATTAACTATTATGATCGAGTTTTTTTTATCCTTAGGTATCACTTTGCAAAATAAACCAATAAAGATGTGTTTTACCTACACTGATCGTCAAAACACACTAATTTAACTGAACTAGTTTTAATAAACATCAAATAATAGCGCTTTAATGTTGATTCATCAACTCAAATCTGTCTGTAAATGATTTATTCATAGCAAGAGTATTAAATTATTTATTTATTATCTTTATTTAAAACACATTAAAGAATCACTTCATAGTTAGTAAGTATTCAACTTTTGTATCTAAACTTCAAATTAAGTCCCATGTACGTTTATTTTTCTACTTTAATAGTGCAAGTTTTCTTTTTAACATAATACTCGAATCACAGTCATATTGTATCCAAATCCGTCTCAGCTCAACCTCAATTTCGAGACAAATAAATGCTACATGAATTAACAACAGAGATTAATATACTATTTGTAAGTAAAATATTAAATTTATATAATAACAAACATTAACAATTTATAAAATAATAACTATCTAACTATTCGGCAATCTTAAAAGAAAATAATGTATTTTATATAAATTTTTATAAAATTAATTATTAAATAATTTGTATTAAAATTTTAAAAAACATATAAATCTACATAAAATAAACTATGCACAATGTTGTTAAAAATAATAATAAAATAATACAAATTCAAGGTAAATATTGTAAATATAAAATTAATGATAGTTGTTATTCCTGGTAATGGAGCATAAAATACCCATGTCATGACGTTGCTCATCACAGGGTCATTAAAACAGTAATTGGTATGGTATATTTATATATTTAGTAAAGTACTATTAGATTGCAAGTATGGAAATTATTTTGGTTATTGCGCCAAGCGAGGCAAATAATAATAAATAAACATTCAAATTTGCTCTAGTTTTAAACATCATCATTCTCATATTTCAGTGAAAGTAAAAAAAATGTAATATGTGATGCTTCATCGGTAATGTTTACATTTGTTGCTTGAACCACCTTAAATATTGCACTAATTTCTTACGTCGTAAATTATATTGTAATTATTTTTTGTTTAATTATGTCTGGAAATAAAAAAATAAAAAAAGAAGTGCATTTTCTGAAACAGCTAATTTTTTGCTTTTGCTTTAATTTACTTTTTTCTTCTCTTTTTTTTTTTTTCTTGAGCACAGCAAGTACTTAATTTTTTGGTTTACAAGTTACTTTAAAAGGAAATAAAAATCACCTACTAAAAATGCTGATAATACGTTGGTATTTATATCATAACTTAATAAAGGAAGTGCAAAATATATATTTTTATTTATTCGTTAAAAGCATTAGAAAAAAAAAAAAAAAAAAAAAAAAGCAAAACAAGTTTTAAAAAATCAACTTTAGAAAAAAACACACAATGACGAGAATATTCAATGAGTTCATTTTGGGACCCATAAAAGTAATTGTTCCATTTTTTTCTGTGTTCTTCTCGAAATCTTAGTATTTTTATTAAAAGTAATAAATTTTTTGGCATTTACGACATTATTTAAAAATATCAATCAATATTTAAGGGAGTAGGGGACCGACGTCGGCCATTAGACTCAAACTTTTCTCGTCAAAAAAATCTGAAATTTTGCACAATGATACTTCAGCTTGAGACAATTTCAAATATATAAAAATTTTGGAGCGTCACCGTGCAAATTAATTTTATATGATTTTTTGAAATTTTAAGCCCTTAAGGCCCAATGTCAATTTCAATAATTTTTTTCTTTTTTTCGGGACGGTCAAACATCATGAAACTTTTATCACGGTTAGGTGTGACCCTTAGCTACACAATGACACAAAAACCAAAAACATTTAGATCCAAAACACTTCAAGTTTTTGAGATATAAGGTCGGTACCCTACTCCCTTAAGCATGAAATTCACAAGTAATATTTTAATAAAAAATGAAGAACAAAATTTCGGAATAACACACTCCTGTCCCACGTTACAAATAAGCTATAAAATCATATCTTTGAATTACCTAATTTCTTTCACTTTAATACTACAGACGTTATATAAAAAAATCTTTCCTGTACATAATATAATAATAATCATTAAAAAAAATAATTTAACAATAATGAGTTTAAATAGGATATTATATAATATTACAGAAATAATATGATGAAACACCTTTATATGTGAATCTTTAAAATCAATAAACATTTAAAAAGTATTATTATTAAAGTTCATTGATGCATGCTTATTGAGTCATAAATATATGATTATGTATGTTATAAAAGGAAGCTTTGATAATTTTATTATAGCAAGTAATATGCAAAGAAAAAAGTGTATAGAAAAATTTCTCATATTTGTAACAAAAGATTATATAACACTTACCATCATAAATAATCATATTTTAAAAACTGGTTTCCTTATTTTTAATTTTAAAACAGTTTTCGTGCTACTATATTAATTAATATATATTCTAATTAGCATTTAGCTTATTATACTACAGTTAACTTAAAGAATATCCTTGCAATCACGAGAAAAGGTCGTGCATAGGTGAGCGTGTAATAATCGATGTCTTCTTTTCACGCATAATCGATTGCGATGACTTATTTGATCGAACTCTACTATAGCTAAATATTAGTTACTATGAGAAAATTGTTTTAAAGTATTAGAAGTATGAATGAAAAATTGTACCGGCAGAAAAAAAAAACTGATTTTTTTTAACAGTGATACTTTTGTTAGTGTCTTATACAGGGATTAGAAAAAAAAAATTATGTGGGGGCTAAAATTTAAAATTTTGAATTGTAGAATATTAAAATTTTGCTCTCATAAAGCCTTATATGCATTGAAAATAATTATTAACAAAATTATAACCATTTTTTCAATTTGATGGTCACGGGCCTTATAATGTTTTTCATATACATAATAATTGTTTTCATTGTCTTTCAAATGACATAAGAAAGTTGAAATCAACTTTGAATTTCATAAAAGATACAAACCGTTGACTATGCAACCCTCAATATATCTCTTAAGTTTATAGAATGATATAATTCATTAAAATATATCAGGAAGAGAGAATGGGAGAGAGAGAGAGAGAGAAATAGTAAGTAACAATATAATTTAAATACAGAAAAAAAAAATAAAGACCAAAGAAAAAAAAAGTAACCAATTAAAGATATTGCAATATAAAACTACTCCGGAAATATTTTGATTTGGCATTAATTTGTTGTAAATAGTAAATTAGTTTTTATTTATTAAGGTATTAAATAATTAAGGTCACGTTGATTACTTTATTTCTATGAATTCTCTAGTTGGCATATTGATCAATGAAAGGAAGTGTTAATATTAAAGTACAATATTTTTGCAAAATAACATTTAATTTGGGTCTTTGAACTTTACTGTCTACAACAAAATACTTGTAAGAACTTAAAAGAGCATCTTCATTGTTTTTCATTTTACTATACCAATTCTCTTTAATAAATATAATGAATGTTAATGGCGTACTTCACTAGCCAATACCAAGCAAAAAAAAAAAAAAAAAAAAAAAAAAAAAAAAAAAAAAAAAAAAAAAAAAAAAAAACTAATTTTCTATCCGTTTAATATTGCGTACCTAGTCCCTTAGTTATTTTTGAAATACCACTGCATCAAGGGTAACAAAATATAAAAAGGGGTACTTTTACTTCTTGCCATGTTAATATTTTATTATTATTATTTTTTTTTTAAGTCACAGGAAAAGTAAATGTCTTCTATAGATTTATTATATTTTGTTTCTATAATTTCTATTACAGTAGATTTTTTTTTCTCATTAATAAAATTTTATTAAGAAATTTAATCATCAAATGGGTTACTAATTAACTTACCTATAAAATGAATTAATTTAATATTTAAATAAAAGTACAATTTTATACTATAAAAATAATACTGATTGTAAAAAAAAAAAAAAAAAAAAAAAAAGTACAGTTCTTTTATGTTTTATTAAAATAAGAACAACACTAACCTTACACTATAATATTATGGCATTGCAGTAAACAAATTCACAAGATAAACTTATTATTAAGATGATATTTAAAAAAACAAAAAAACATCGTGTTTTATATAAAAAAAAAACTTACTAAATATTTTATTATTTTTTCCCACGGAATAAAAGTGTAACCTTGCAAATCATTGAAAATATATAAATTTTTTCAAGCGCACGAATTAGTAATAATTTATTACAAAGAAAGAAAAACGAAGGATTTAAATAAATATGTATTATATTACATAATATCATAACTGGACTTTAGAAATTAAATATATAACAGAGAGAGAGAGAGAGAGAGAGAGAGAGAGAGAGAGAGAGAGAGAGAGAGAGAGAGAGAGAGAGAGATTCTTCTTATTAAAATTATTATTTAGTTCACATAATTGAGTAATTAAATCATCAAAAATTCTACAAATTATATGATAATATGTTGATGATGTAATTCAATTCAATTATATATTTTTTCTTTCCTTGTCTTCTTTCAAAAGATTTATGAACAAATAAATATTTTTTCCTGTCCTAATTTTTTCTGATATTACAACAGTAAAAAATTACTATGACTCAAAAGTATTTTCCCTTTTTTATTTCTTCTCAAATTGTATAGTATTTTCTTTTTGACAGATCATATTATTGACGTATATGGTTATGAATGATCTCAATATATGTTTCATATGAAATAAAAATTTAAGCTACTCCCTTGTTATAAGTAAAGTATAGGTTTATTTTTATGATGTTTTCAAATAAATTATTTTAATGTTATTTTTTTATTATAAGTTGGCATATAAAAGAAATAAATTGTCCAGTTTGCTTTTTACACTGTTAGAGAAGTGCAAGTTAATGTGCAACTTTCATTTATATACCGCTTAGCAAAGTGATCTTTAGCCTTAATTTTATATGTCACCATCTATAAGCTGCGTTTTGCTGCTATGCACTATAGAGTTTGTTCTGTAAAGTAAAGTTTTATTTATATATATATATATTTTTTTACATTCAATCATTAATCATTGCATGCAAAAAAAAAATTCATTGATTGATTTTGTTTTTTGAGCCGATAAAAATGAGCATGGATTTTTTTTTTTGGAAAAGTGTCCTTTATTCTTATCAGATCTAAATTTCTAAACGAAGAAATATCAATAATCAACCATATTATATAAACGTCATAAACAAGTAGCATGATCAGATGTTCTCAACATAGGAAATGTATCAAAGCATGGCTCAATATTTGTGTGAAGCTTTCAGATCGAACTTAGTTAAATTTATTTGTAGAAATAAAATTAAATAAGATTACTGTTAGCATAAACGTATATAAATTGAAAATTCCATATCATGTATATTAAATTACTGTTGAGTTTGTTTTTAAATGGAGGCATTTCTTATTGTTAGTATTTTATTAATTGCATTATGTAAATATTTTAAATTTTAATATATACATGTATGCTCATAGAGTATGTGAGATTATGTGTAAGAGTTGGTAGACATGTTTTCAGGTCTAAACCTCATTCTTTCATGAATCCATTTTTCCCTTGTGTTTTTGAAAAACGATTATTTAATTAATAAGTGGCACATTAGAAATCAAAGAATTTTGATGTAATTTTAAAATGACATAAAATTGGAAGAATTTTAGTTCGATTTTTATTTTTATTATTATTATTTTTTTTTTCCTTTTTCATAAAGTTATTTTTAAAGGTAGTGAATATTTACCTTTACAAATTAGTTGAAAATTAGGTCGTGAATGAATTATGAATTGAAAAGGTATGAGTCATTATTACTTCTCATCAAGTAACAATTACTATAATACAATGAACGGAGAGAGAGAGAGAGAGAGAGAGAGAGAGAGAGAGAGAGAGAGAGAGAGAGAGAGAGAGAGAGAGAATTTCAAATATTTTTTTAAGGTATAATGAATGATGTATTTTGGTTCAAAAAAATAATTTTAAAAAATATGAAGTTTCAGGGCATATTGGTTAAAAGCAGTAAAAATATTTTCCAAATATGGCCTATATACTTTTCTATAGAATTAAACAAGCCATATAAATAGTAAAATATAAATAGTAAAAACACAACCCAAAATCCGCAATAAAAACATAACGAAACCGTGGGAGTGATAATATCATTATATATATAAAAAAATTATGCATAAAAATACATCATAAGCATAGATTACCACTATATATAGCTAAAATACCATAAAATTAAAATTTTAGATCAAATTGTAAATGACGTATGTTATAAAGTTGAATAAACCCCGACATAAATGTAATCATATAACAAATCATATTTCATTGTCTATATAAGAATATAAAAAATTATATATATAGTAAAGTTAAAAGGTGAATAATTTTATTTATTGTATTCAAAAATAACAAAAGGATTTTTATTTAGACCAGGTGTATACACGTTGTACTATACTATGTAAGTACTGTACATTATATTCATGCAATAACTATCATCATGATAATAATTTTGAAATATGGTATAAATTATTTCCTGGAGATGAGTTAAAAAAAATAAATCATGTAATGACTATACTGTGAACAATAAGCTATTTTTTTCACTTGAAAAATTACTTTTTTTTCAATATAATTTATTTTTTAATAAAAATTGTGTGGAGAATAAGATTTTTTTTTTAAATGTATATTTTTTTATCTTAGTATTTTTATTATAAACACATTTAAAAAAAAAAATTATAATATTTAATAGTTACTTTTCTGTAATAATTATTATATTTTATACTTAATTTTTGTATTAATAATATTAGTTTTTATTTATTTTTTAATTTTATATATACAACAGTCTCATCACAACGATTACAGTCATGGTTTTAGTGATAAATCATTAATTTATGACTTTAGTCAAGACTGTTATGAACTTACGATTCAATATTTATAAAAATAAATCCTGCTCAGAATATTCTTTATTATTGAAGGCGATGGACAATGTGGGACAATGTAATAACACTTACTTTAAACTGATAATACACAAAATGGGATCTCCGAAACTGAGGACAAATTAGTACTAAAATGTATGTAAATGCTAATGTTGTGCGACAAGAGAACGTGAATGTACTGTAAAGTATGCAAATTGCGTAAATGTTTCAAGTTAATAACATCAGAAACAGGCCAAAATTAATTGTGCGGGTAGCAAAAAGTGAAAATTTTTGATCATTGAAACGCCGCTATAGTTGGGTTTTGAGACAAACTAATGCTTATTTAATATATGTAAGTACTATCAGGGCAAGTATTTGGTGCTGAAAAGCTATTGATTTCTTCGTGTCTATGCCTAATTATAACTTAAATATTGATTATTAAAGTTGACGAAAGCTTGTTCAATCATAAATGAAATTAATTTCTCACTAACAAATTAGTGACAAAAGAAAACAAATGAACCACCACATACTAAAACAGGGTTTTTGAAAAGGTTCGGGGAGTACCCTCGTAAACGTTAAGTTAAGTCAAAGCAAAAAATAATAAGTGACACATTAATGCTGTTCGTAAACCCTGTTCTCTGCACCAAAAATGACGATCGCCTATGATTATTCAAATGGAATGCACATTTTTTGGTGCAAGAGAACAGGGTTTACGAACAGCATTATTGCTCGCATCCATAAGGGTGTGTATCCGCATGACGTCATACTGAATGCGCTTCGACGCCATACTGGATCAATGAACAGCATTGCTCAGCATAGAACAAACTTTATTTATGGCTATTTTCTTTGCGGAAAATTGCTTAATTTTTTAGATTAAAATTTTTCTCACATACTTGAGATACTAATTCAACCTATTAACAGCATCAATGCTCTCAAACATTTTTTTTTTGTATTTTTAAACTAAAGTAAGTACATATATACCAGCCAATGTTATTGAATGACCCAACATGACAACGCCTTTAACATGAATGCATCCAATGATGCATGAGTTGAAATCTCCTTTTTATAAAGGAACACTATACGAATATCGTATGATACAATTTATTATGCTTTTAATTATATAAATTTAGGAACAAAAATATTTCGGGAAATAAAATATCACACTTCAAAGTAAAATGTAAAGTTTTCCCAATTAAAGCATCAAAAGATCACAAGAATTTGACATTATAACAAAGTAAAATTATAAAGTTTACTAAAATTTTCAAATAAAACAAATTTAAAAATATAATTTTAATATCACCCACTTCAAAAACTAAATAAGTAGAAAGTTTCCCAATTTTTAACTTTTGGTCAGTAAAAAAACAAATTGACTTTTTTTTCCGTTTTAAATAATTTTCAATAAATACGTAAACGATAATTTTAATGATAGATATCAATAATGTATCTGATGTTTATTATTATAGGTTATATAAAAATACAAGAAAATTATATAGAATTATAAAAACGTTATTGAAAAATTAGAATATTTATAAATAAGATTGAATTTTATAGAACGAAGAAAGGTGAAAGTTGATTGTACTTGAAAATCAATGATAATGTTAATAATTTATGTTGTACGTATATTTATTCGTAATTAAAGTAAATAGTTACGATCGCAATGAAGGTCAGTGAAATATGGCTCTTCTAGACCCTCTCTTATTAACCTCTTGAGTTTCCACTTTCATGCAAATTTAGTTCAAAAACATTATAATATATCAGTCATCAGACTATCGCGTTATTTACGATGCTATTCAATAAAATACTATTAATGTACTGTACTAACGTACAGAAATTAAAGGCATAGACCAGAGAAAAACATAACCATTTATATCACAAAACTCTTGATGGGACTTACATAAATAACTTTAGTTTGTCTCAAGACCCAACTGTAGCTCCGTAGCAATGATCAAAAAAATTTGATTTATGCAACATGCACAACATTTTCATACAAATTTTGCATGTTTCTGACGTCATAAACATGAATTTTCACGCAAATTGCATACTTTACAGTATTTTCACGCTCTCTCATGGGACTACATTAACATTCTGGTAAAAATTTTCATCAGTTTTTAAGATCCCATTTCGTGTTTATTAATTAAAAAGTACATGTTGTTTTATGTGGTCTATGGCTTTAATAACATGTTAACTTGAATTTCAGTGTGCAATTTTTTTTTATTTCTGAGCGTTTCATACTAATTGATAGTAAAATATGAAAAAATCATTTGACTAATTTTATTTATGTATTAAAATGTTAAATAAAATTTAATAAAATATAAAAATATTAATACTGCATAATTAAATTGTATGTTTTAAATAATTTAATTTTTAAAATATTATATAAAAACAAAATTTTAATAATTATTTAATATTTTATTTAAATTAATCAAAATTTAAAAACCGAATTTAATACGTGTATTATTTATTGTATTAGTTTGACGTTTTTTTTTTGTTTAACGTATCAGAATATCTAAAATAATCGCCTTATATATTATGTACATATAAATAGAATAAAATAATAAAAATATCCACCATGGAAACAAGATACTGTTACAGGTTTACAATCTAAAACTTGTTATTTTAGAAATAACTACGTAGTGTAATAATAACTTAACTTGAAACTTCAACATTTTTTTCTCTTTTCAGTTGTTCCTTTCAAAATATTTATAAGTATTACTACTGGTTCAAATTTTATTACAATGTACGGTGAGAGTGTTTTGAGTTTCATTTCCTTTTTATTTAGATGCCACAAAAATGTTTAAACCGCACAATCGTGTGTAATTTTTATTATTTAATAATATTACAACATTTCGGACAAGAAAATGTAATGAAATTAACGAGTTCCGTTATGCAATGAATCATAATATTAAAATCATAAATATCAATATAAGTATTATGAGTTATGACGATGATGAGTAATATATAAAAGGTTAAATTGTGTAATTTATTATTATTCATTGCAAAAAAAAAAAAAAAAAAGTTAAAATTGAAAGGGAATTGCTGTATGTTTTTAAAGAAAAAGAAGATATTTGTCATTGTTTTTTTAAGGGTGGGGTTAGCTGATTAATTAAGAAATGAAAGTGGCCTTAAACAATATTGAACTTGATTTCTTTTTCCTTTTGTTTGTCTACAGCGGTACTTTGGATAATTAGGAATTCAAATACAACTAAAAATAATGTAGAACCAGCTCAAAATTTTGACTAATAAAAATTTTTATGTAAAAATAGCTCAATGTAAATGGCCAAAAAAAAAAAAAAAAAAAAAAAAAAAAAAAAAGAAAAGAAAAGAAAAAGAATACTAAAATATTTATCAGAGGAAACTATCATAATAAGTTTGAAAATGATACTAACTTGTATGAATGCATTAAAATTTTAAAGATATAATACTAATATAGCTCCTCCCTTTTGAAATAAAAAAATTAAAGTTTTAAAGTGTATACTTATACCATATATTATGAATTATTTTCTTTCTTTAATTTATCTTGAGTAAATTTAAGTCACAATCACGATCTATGACAGGAGTAATAAAAATGATTTTTCATTACATTTGCAGGTGATGAGACTATGGTACAGCAAGGAAGACAGAAATAGTTCTTTAGTACAATAAAAATTACAAAAAGCAATTATATATTATTTTTTTAATGAAATTTCATGATTTAAATTTTAGTTTTATTTACTAAATTTAATTTCTTAACTTTTATTCACTATTTTTTTTTTATTTATTATTATTTAATAAATAATATTTATTCTTTTTTTATTTTATAATTTAACAACACCGTATTACAATAATCCAACCAATTTAAAGACTTATCGGTTGGTTTAATTTTTTATTATTAAAATTTTATTTATTTATTGATATGTTTTAATTATTGTGTTACATACATATCTAACAGTATCTATTAAGTGTCTAACATAATAAAATAAAGACAAGAAAGTTATAAAAATTATTTTCTGACATTATTTTGTTAATGTTGGTGAATAATAATTATTTAAACTTTTTTCTTTACATCATTATTTCATTTAGGTTAGATACATAATAGATACTGTAAGTTATGTAATAAAAAAAAATTTAATTGAAATTAGCAGACCAATAAGGCCTTGCATTGGCTGGGTTATAGTAATATTTGTGTTAAGAAATAACTATTTTATTGACTTCAAGCACTTTACCGATAACTTACATTGTTATGATAGGAAATTACATTATTGACTTTTTAATATATTTACAGCAGAAACTTACAGCCCTATAATAAATTATCAACATAGTATAATTATGATAATCATGGTTTAGCTAAATCTATATTATGCAGACGTATTAAATAATAAATTTTAAAGTCTTTCAATTAACATAACATAACACGATATTTTACAAATAAATTTAAATACAGTATTTCCTTATATAATCATACATTATACAAGAAACTAAAATGATCAAAGAATTTCACATTTAAACATGTAATTAAAAAGACTAACAAATCAAGCATTAATCGTAAACAATACACTAAAATGTTACGTAATAAAAAAGCTCATCCTTCCGAAAACAGAAAAAAAAAGCACGTAACAATTTTTTTTTTTTTTTGAGAAAGAAATAATCACTTCCTTAAAATGCGTGAAACATGCAGAAAAATACATTAATAATTACAATTCAATTCACACTTTTAAAATCTTAATTATTACCTTTCTAAATTTAATTAATTATTAAGTGGTTGTACTATTCATAATATTATTATTTTGAAAGTGATATTCTTCTATTAATATTAAATAGTTGTGAAAAAAAAAATATATATATATATATATATATATATTATAAACGATAGTTGCGTGTTAAACTTATTAATTACATGCGAATAAAATTTTTATGATACGTGTAAATAATTAATAATGAGTACTTACCAACAATGAGCCAAGTATGAGGCTCCATTGTTTTATCACTTTAAAAAAATAAGTATTCTTGTCGTTAAAGGATCTGTAACAGAAAAGAAAAAAAAATACATAAATTAAAAAATATTATTCAGATTATTATTATATGATGCTTTCATTTTTAATCATATTATATTTTGTGAGAAAAAAATAATTAATTATTACTTATCGTATAGAATATACTAAAGAGAGTTATATTGTCATAATATGATATCTTTGAGAAATTATCTCAGTTTAGTTTATTCTCTTGTGAATGTATTGAAGTAATGTATATATCTAAACAATTTATATTTAATAGAAGTCAGTGTAATCGTGCATAATTAAATGATTAAAGAATGTTATAAGTGGCAATTTTAAAATTTATTATAATATATTTATTTCCATTATAATTAATTAGATTACTACAATGTTTTTGTGTGTTTTTTTTTTTCACAGGTGGAAATTGTAAATTGTTTATTATTTGCTGCTTGCTGATTATTATTTGCATTTTTTTTGTTGGCAAGTGTTTTAAGCTGAAAATGAGATAGTACTGTATGGTATTTTAAGCAATATTATGGTACTGGCGTAACTAAGAAACCTCCAAATTTGTATTACAAAAAAGTGTTATTATTCTGTAGAATTTTGAAATGCTTAAAAATAAATTACTACCATTAAGTTACATTAAATTGCATATATATCCATCTTTATTTAAGAACAGAAAAAAACTATATCAAGGGACTTTTTTTATACTCCCATTAAGGCTTTCTCTCTCTCTCTCTCTCTCTCTCTCTCTCTCTCTCTCTCTCTCTCTCTCTCTATCTCTCTTATACAATTCAAATTCATTATTCATTACCAATCATTTTAGTGACACAAATACACCAAAAGAGTGACACTTTTTGTATTATAATAATGTGTCTTGTATCAACATTCGGACTTTTCTTTGCGTCATTTTTGCATTCGCTAGAAAGTAAATATATAATATAAAAAGACAAAAAATTCACAAATACTGAATCGATAATTATCACATAAATAAAAATAAATTATTTTAATCATAAAAAAAATCTAAATTAAAATATCAATTATCAAAAATATAAAAACAATAAAACTACTATTAACAACGCTATTTTAAATAATCATACAATTCAATAAAGTATTAAAAAAAGTATAATTTTTGAATCATTATATAGTCACGATCGTATAAAAAAATGTTTTATATATTTTTTCTCATACAAAAAAATAACAATGCTTATAAGAGCAATATTAAAGAATAAAAAAAAAGGTCTCCTTATAAAAGATTGACATGGGAAATGAATCATAAAGATTGCGTTTTTTTGTTGTCATAATTTCATCTTTCTTTAAAGGTGTGTGAAAGAAATGTTGCAGATAATTTTTTTGTTTCTTTCATTTTATATAACATTGCAAGATAATAATAATAATAAAAAAGATTGTTTCGTAGTAATTTTATCATGATAATTATGTTATGTTATTTGTGTATATTATTATGTAACATACTTTTGTTTATTTGTCTTTTAGTTTTTACTCTAATTTTTATAAGTATTTTTTTTTATGTTGATTTTATTATGCAAGAAAAAAGATGAGAATATATTATATAAATAAAATTGGAATGTATGTTTCAAATGTAATTTAAAGTAAATTAGACGTTTCAAGTTTATAAAAAATTAATTAATAATTTATAACAAATTTAAATAATTAACCTATATTTTAGACTCTTAGATTTTTTTAATCAAAATTCCTCCCCCCCCCCCCCCCCCTTAATATTTACATTTTCTCTAGTATTAATGTATTTCCAGTCGTCTCAATCTTAACGGTATCAATAACTATAGTCAGTAAATCGTTTATAATTGGTGTGAATATCGAATTTAGATTTTCATTTCTTATCAATTTACGATTTTATTATTTTTACTACATAATATGTAACGTATTATATATTATGTCAAGGAAAAAACAAATACATTTAAGTAAAACCATAATCAAGACGGTGAATTCGTAAATCCTGTTCTCTTGCACCAAACAAAAAATGCGCATTCCATTTGAATAACCAAAGTTGATCGTCATTTTAGGAGCAGAGAACAGGGTTTACAAACAGCATCAGTATTTTAAATTATTATTTGTTTTTTACACGTTACGTTTAAAATAAAATAAAACATTTAAAATTGTCTTAAATATTCTCGGAATCGGTGTAGTAGATTTCTAAAAAAAAAAAAATAATAAAAAAAAAATAAGGTTCCACAATGCTAGAGGGTAGGAAATATCCTGTCTCTCTGCTTTTATCGCGTCACCTGTAATTGGCCAACGCGCTCAACCGTAAGCCCCATTAATAATAATAATAATAACAAAATAGTATTTTCCTCATTTTCTATACTATAGCATGGCCATGAAATGTAATTAGGTCTTGATACTAAATTACTATGTACTTACAAAGATTTGATCTTATTTTTATATTTCATTCTTAAATAAATTTGACTTTAATCTGGCTTATGAGAGAAAAGAAGAACAAAAAATTATATTATAACCTCTATTTGAATAATAAGGTTAATTTAAATATTTAATCAATTTAAAAGAACTTTGATTGAATTGATCAGATTTTCTATATAGTTAATTTTATATTGTAAAGACCTTTCGTATCAAACTGTATTATTTATGGCGAGTTATAAAAATCGAGCAAAGAGCATTAGCCGAAATTTACCAAGAAGGTCAAACGATCGTGTAGTATAAAATGCCAGCTTCTCACGCCTGCATTGAACAAAAATATAAGTACACACAACAAGTAATAACATTAACTTCAATACTTTATTTCGTATCTTCCTTTATTGAAGGTTGGTTGTTATATCATTTAATTTCGAGCTTTCATTTAGTATGCGTATTCTTAGTGAATTTTTTTAATAACTCTGAAATCATAATATAAATTTAAATAAACCATCAGAATACTGTTTAGAATTAAAAATATTTTTATGTTTCATTTAAATCAAACCAATTCAGCAATAGTTTGTATACCATCGTGAAAAATATGAATTCACTTGTAACGTGATGTTGCAAATAAATTAGGTTGTACATGATTAATAAAATAAATAAATAAATGTTTAAAAAAATAAAATAAAATTTATAAAAAATATTTAAAAAAAAATATTATTATTATAAAAATTATAAATAATATTTTATAATATTAAACCTACTAACTAAAATTATTTTTGTTAGTAATATTTACTTATGTATAAGTTATTAATTAAATTAATATATATTATTCTAGTAACAAAGTACAGTACAGTACCTATCTTAGCCACTTCAAAGAAAATTATTAGAATTACTTGTCCAATAAAAACAAATCTATACAGGTAAAAATTTCTACTGCAAATTGTTTGAATTTAAAACAAACGGTTATTTGACTTGAATAGGTCAAACAATTGACCTGACCTTATACTGATAGATACTTTATAAATATAAAAAAGAAGATATTATTCCGTGCTATTAAGAATTATTTACTACGTATATTTTTTTTTATTCTGTTGTTATTTATTTAAAAAAAAACTGTTAAAGAAAGTGCTTTCTCCCTTTCACATTTTCTGTTACGTGCAGTATGGGTAATACATACTTAAATTTTATTTATTTATTTTTAAATATGTGATGAGTTAAAAAAAAATACATAAGAAGAAAATAATCATTGGAATTATAAATGAAAGAAAATTATTTTCTAATCGGTGTTGCATGTAATAGTTAATTTCCTTAATCCTTTTTAAATTTTTATTTATTTAGTAATATAATTAAGTATGTATACAATAAGGGAAAAAAATAATAAGATTTTTTTCTAAGAATATGTTATTTTATTCTTTTACATTTCCTATTTTTGTTCTATATAATTTTCGTGTTAAATTTATTGTTTGTGGATGATGTATAGGAAGAGAATTGACATTTCATTACTTAGTATTGTGTAAGATATATTGTAAAATTAAATTTAAAAAAGTGAGAGACAGGTTAGATTAGAACACAGGAAAAATAATAATTTGATTAAATTTTAATTGGCAAATGACTATTTCATTTTAAAGATTTGTAAAGAGCTCTCTCTCTCTCTCTCTCTCTCTCTCTCTCTCAATTTACAGTGCTTTTTCCTTGCTTTTCTTATCCTTCTCTTTTTGAACAAACTGTTACAATAAAATATACAAAAATATCAACAGAATTCTGAAAGGTTCTAAAATGAATACAGTAAAATATACTAATGAACTATGAATGAAGTAAGGTTTTAAGAATATATATATTTTAAAGCCATAATTACTCTATGCAATACATAATAAATTTGCAACCTCTATTTAAATCCGTTAAGTCCAATTTTCTTTCAAACAAAGAATTTCAAATGTTGTTTCGTGTGGAAGCACGAAGTAAATCAATTATAAAGTTTTATAGAAAAATTATCATTAAAAGACAATAGAAATAAATGGAGCCGGTTATCGGTGAGGCGCACGGACAACTTACTTTTCTATCCTATAGGGTGGTTGCATGTTGCATTTATATAAAAGTAGGATCCATGTGAGAGCAATAAATAACATGGGTTGGTATGAGAAAATGACATATGAAAAATGAACAGTATTTTTAATATTTTTGGAAGCATCAATTCGGTTAACAGGTTGAATTAGATTTTCAAGTGTGCGAGAAAAAAAATATAACAAATCATTATTATTATTTTTGAAAGAAAATAGCAAAAAAATTACGTTTGTCCTATGCTGAGCAATGTTATTTGTTGCTCCGTGGGGTCGAATTACATTGAAATATACTTGAAATTGATGTGTTGATGTTCACCACCCATACAAGCATAAAAAATATATACTACTTTAGAATATAATACTTATAATATTAACACAGTTTCACAAACTTCATTATAATACGTTTATATTAAATTTGTTCTTGGTTATGTAATTCATTTTATATTATTGTACTGTTCTTTATATAGATTAAAATAACAATACACACATATATATATATATATATATATATATATATATATATATGTTAATTTGTTAATTTTAAGTTATATTTGACAAGATCAATGCTTGTTGTAACTATAATTGTTAGTATGAACTGCCTGAGTCAATAAAGTATCTTATTTTTTCCTTATTCTTAATATATCTCACAAAAAAACAACTACATAATAATAAATAAAAATTGGTTAGAGAAACAAAACATCATATCTAGAAAGTTTTAATTAATTCTAATCCATAAATTATTTTTTATACATACAGTGTATATTAAACGATAAGTTGTGATAAAAATTGATATCAGAGAGAGAGAAATTTTTGTATGTCACCATGCATTAAAAATTAAGTGATTAATTGATAACAAAAAGAGAGAATTGACTTGTTAGTTGTTGTATTACTTACGTGACTAAAATTTGATTACACATGTGTTTTGTTAGTAACTAATAATAATTCATGGTCATTATCATATTGCTACTTATTGCGAATTTTAATGACGTTATCAATAAATGATTTGGAAACTTGATATTAACTGAATACTGTTTATTGATTTGTACAGTGATATTAAGAAAAAGTTAGAAATATTTTTTCTTATTTTTCTGCCCTACAGAAATTAAATATATTATTAAACACGCGGACTTTTTAATTAAACAAAATAATGCAGTTTGAAATTCATTTACTTCCTAAATATTTATGACATTCAATTTGACTGTTCCCTTTTAACGACGTAAAGGTATTTTTTTTAAATTTAATTTAATAGTAATATGCAGCAAATTAATAGCAAATGTTACAATAATGCACTCAATTTAAAAAATAATAATAATAAAAAAAAAAAAAAAAAAAAAGGATTCCGTGGTTGGTGTTACAGAAGAAAAAAGAAAAGAACTCATGATATTAATAATGATAAAAAAAAAAACTTAATTTTTATTTTCATTTTTACCATTACAGTGAAGCTTTAATTTTTTGTTTACATTCATTTTTCAATATTATGTAACACAAGTCTGTTAAATGTTTAAGTGCTTAATTAAAGAAGAAATTTATTGCATAAAAAAATCGCTTTAACCAATTATTTTTTTATAGTGTTAAATAATAATATTATAAATATGCATGTACTGTGATGATTTCAATATGCGTTACCAACTATACATAAACTTGCACAAAAATTTTAATTTCACATACAGTAAGTTGTAATAAAATTTAAGAGTGAAGTTACACTTCTGCTGAGTAATATTTTTTAAACATGTAACTTCCGACTTTTAAATTAATTAAAAAGAGTTCACAAGGTATATAAACAAATTATAATTTATGCATATTAAGTAAATTGTATATCATTTATTGTTTCACGTTGTAGTTAAATTTATTTTACAATTTTAAAAAGAAAATATTTTTAACATTTTTATTTGTACTAAGAAAATTTGTGTATTTTTGTGTATAATATTTTCACATATTATTTTATTTATAAACTTTTTTTTTTTTTTTTTTTTTTTTTTAAGTTTATAAATATTATTATATTGTATTACTTGTCAGATTCACATTAAATGATTTTTCTTTTTAATTCATCTTATGCTCTTATAAAATTATGTATTGAAGTTTAAATATAGGAAAATAGAATTGAATTAATAATAATCATAACACCTATCATTATTATATACATTAATCCCTTTAGTTGATTAATAGCGTGACTTCGTCAAACTTTAAACTGTAAATCTTAACAAACTTAAATCTAAAGACATAATTATTACAATGAATATTATCGGTTTGGGCGCGTAGGGAAAGATAAAGGTCCCCATGCTTATGGTGACCCCCCCCCCTTTTTTTTAAGGCGATTTTTAAGAAAACTACTTCACCGAGTCGTAGAAATTTATATATAAGAAATACTAGACACTTTTACGTGTTTTAAGCTATACCATTTTTTTTTAAACCGATAACTGCTATTGTTTCATAATCATAACTGTAGCTTGCTATTTTTAATTTTTCTTTTTTTTATTATTATTATTATTTAGGATAAGTGCGCATGATGTTATACTAATTGCGCTTCAAACCATTCTGGAGTAATGAATAACCTTGCTCAGCATATTTATACTTGACTCAAAAAACCTCAGTCGATTTAAATCGGGCATGTCTAAAGTATCGCCCATTGTCACATTTGAGGAGAAGGGGGGCAGCTGGGCGATACCGTAAAAGGTCGAATGGCAGGTAACTTAGTTTTTTTGAGTCGAGTATAGAACAAACGTGGTTTTTGGCTATATCTTTTTTTGGAAATTTAGTTTCTTATTATTATTTTTCTCACATACTTTAAAACCTAATTCAACCTATTAACAGTACCAGTGCTCTCAATAATATTGCAAAGTATTTTTAAACTGGCAAAATATGTTATTTTTCCATGCCAATCAATGGTGCTCACATATGGCGTTGACTTGATGCAACCACCCTTATTTGATTAAAATTTATAATAATAGTATTTTAACAAAACAGTTTTATAGTAAAAAATATATTTATGCTTCACTTTCTTATTGTTGAAAAGCCAATTAGTAAATATTTTCACGGCTACTTCTGTATATCTTTATTTTTTAATCAAAATAGTTATTATCAAAATTTATAAACTTTATCTATTTTTTATAGTTAAGCTTTCTATTTTTTTCTTTTATTATTTATAAGTCTTGTTTTTAGTAAATTAACAAGGCATTTTGATAAATGTATCTAACATTTTGTTAACTCATACCATTTTATAGCTTTTTTTTTTTTTTTTTTTTTTTAAGGAATTTTTAAAATGTATTGTTATACTTAAAATAGATATAAATACAATTTTTTCCCCCATAATATTTCAACTTTATTGATTCGAAAATCACCAGTATTTGTAACATTATAGTTTTATTAATAATATTATTTACAAGAAATCAAGAAAGTTCATAAAATTATTAAAAGAAACCTAAATGTTACGAAAGGTCTGTTTATATATATACGCTCTGAAAAGTTATCATTTTGCAACATTGAAATGCATTGAAAAAGTGTAATTATACATATATGCAAATATGTTTTTACTGAATAAAATTAATAACCCTTAGGCTACTAAATAAATTAATATAAATTAAGATAATAAAAAAAAATCTGCAGATATATATTTTATATTTGAAATTTATCTAAAAAAAAAAAAAAGTGGTTTATATTTATTATTATTTTGCTAACTTAAGTTTGATATTATAATATAACTTACTAAGGTGTGAAATTTATTAAGATAATTAACAGATATGTAAATTTTATTCTACATTTTTTGTTAATTACTGAAAGAATGCGTATAAGTCTTACCTATATAGTAATCCAATGCACCTTTAACCATTTCCGCTATTTAATTATACAGTACATCTTTCGTTGCTATCACACAATTATTTTATAAATAATAAAGTTAAAAAGTTATTGGGATTGTAATGAAATGAGGGGTGGGAAATAATTTATCACTCGTAATACTTTAGATGGCTTATTGGAAACTTTGGTGATTTAGTTATAAGTTTAATATATTATGCTTTATTGATTGTAATAAGTCAGACTGCAATCCTAATTGACATTCTTTTAATATATATATATATATATTTTTTTTTTCTTAATTACACCTTTCCCTTCTATGCAGTGCAAAACAACCCAATAATTATTTAACCATCGTCACTAACCCTGTCCCTGTCACAGGATTTAATTTTATTTTAAAAACAATTAAATAAATATTTAAATAATAAAAAAATATATATTAAATTTATTAATCTGAAAATATATAACAAAATAAATAACCATAAATTAAAAATAGCATTTCAAATATAATATTTCAAAATATTTATTGTACTTTTTTTTTATTACATAACGTAAAAAAAGTGTATAAATTTAAATAAAATAATTAAATAAGTGTAATAATTGTATAATATAAACACTTTACTCAATGGTTGCACTTCAAAAAGCACTTACACTAGCGCAACCAGCGTATAATTGTATTTAATTAAATATAAATTACTGCTCTTGAAATTTTATATTTCATAAAATAATTAATTGTATTACATCTTATGATGTAAATAAAAAAATAAATATTGTTATACAAATTATAGAAAGTAAAATAAACAAAAGTATAATTACTTAATTAGAATAATTTAAAATAAAAATTATAATATTCTTTTTCTTAAAAAAAGCAGAGTGAAAACTAATGTGTTATGAAAAAAATTAGTATTATTTTTTCACTATTTTTTTAAGGAAGTATATTGCATAACATCCGACCATGGTAGCATCTCATGCATTAAATTTTTAAGTAAATTTTAAAATAATGATATGCAAAAATAAAAACAATTGCTTTTATTTTTATTATATATTTTAATTAATATAATCATCCTAATATATTTTGTAATAAAATTAAGGAAACTATCACTCAATATTGTTTTTTTATTTTAGAATAATTTTTATTTTTATTTGAATATTTATAAAACACATTAACGTAATAACAAATATTATGTAATATATTTTTATCCTTTTTTATTTATTTTTTCCTGATAAGAATGAAAAGAAAGAATTTAGCTAACAATTTGAAAATGTTTGAAATATTACGTATATTTTTATAACACGCACAGTGTTAATACGTTTTTGGTATTTTATAATGATGCTTTTAGTATTATATAAAATACTTTCATCTATACGGTTTTGTTAATTAAAGAAAAATAAATTAGTGTTGATGTGATTATTTTTTAATTTGGTTGTAACAAAAATTATATATTTTGAACCAATGTGGTAATAATAAGAAATATAGAAATAAGATTTTTACTATTGACCCAGGTCTCTTAAACACACGAAATTACATCAATCTGTCATGTTTGTTTACAATTTATGAACAATAATCAAAACTAATTGATATAAATGTTTCAATTAGTCGGAAGGTTTATCCAAATTATAATTATAAATAAGTAATTACTTATCAAGCAAGGGACACAAACTATTGTTAGCAATTTTTTTAACATATTTTGAAAAAGCAGTAAATTGGTCAGTTATTAAAAAAAGGACTAATTTTAAACTAATTTGAAAAGAACAATAAGTAAGGCTAGTAAGAACAATTTACAATACAATAAGTTATAAAAAATACAATATAAGATACCATAAAACCACTTGCCATGCAGGTTCTGAAAAATTATTAAAAATTATTTTAGTTTATATAAAAAAAGGTGTAACAATTAATTGAATTCATTATTATAATATGCAATATAATACTTATGCTTAAAAAAAAATCTGATTATTTAAAAACATTCACTTTACTACACAATTTTTGTCAGTAGCTTGGGCAGTAAAATAATTGTTACCATATTTAAAACAATACTATCAAATGATTTGCTTACAGAACAAAAAAAATAAACATGTGAGCGCAACTATTATTATTACTTAATCGTATGGTTATTTGTTGGAATGGAGTTAATCGAGAAAAATTAAATTCCTATCTTTTATTGATTTTCTGATATTCCTTGATGTTAATTATAATTATTTGATTTTAGAGAAAACTATACTGCACCGGATCCGGAAATATTAATGAGAGGGTGATGAGTGATAATAATATAGGTACCTGTATTTATGTTATAAAAGCCGTAAGAATCTACTAATTGTAAGAGTTTTTGGAATAATTTTAAACAGGCTATAACTCCCATTAACGACAATCTTCTATAAATTCGCTTAATTCCGTTTTAATTACATGTAGACTTTGAAATAACCCACAAGATTTTCTTATTACATTTCTCTTCAAATTAATTATTTAAAAATTATTTTTTTATTGTTATTATTGTTATTGTATTTATTATTTCGTATTATTTAAAGAAAACTTAAAATAATTTATCAACAATTATTTCGATTATCATTTATCTTTAAATTATCAAAATAATACGTGATAAATTTATTGTTTCAATTTTAAAAAAATAAACAAACAAAACTGACATGTAACAGTTAAGGGAGAAGATATTTAAATTATGCCTCAATCAACATAAAAAAACAAACACATTGATAGCAAAATTATACACTACATATATGACCTTTTATGACCTTTGCATTGTTTCAAATATTTATTTATTATTTACAATGAAGGTAATGTATTAAATTTTTTTTTTATAATAATACTACACTTCCTATAACATAGATAAATAATAATAAAAAAAAATCAGCAATTATAAATTTAACATCCGTTAAACCTTGTAAATCAAAAAGGTCATAACAATTTAAAAAAAAAATGTAAGTTTTATTTTTCATTGAAAAACAATGCATGTGTAATGATATTTAAAATAATAACAAAAAAATTAAAAAGTAATGAACAATACTTTCTTTGTAAAGAAAAGGCTAATATATCACGAATGTAAATAATTTCAAATCATTTTCTATCGGGGTTTTTTTCTCTTCAAATGTAATTGTAATATTTTTCTCTTTTCTCAAAGTTAATTGCTAACAACATACATGATGTGCTTGTTTGACCTTTTTTAAAAAAAAAAAAAACTTCTATATGTCATTTTAATGTCTACGTGTCAGGAAATTAATCACGTTTTAAACGTTGATGTTAATGCAATTTGCTTTCATGTTTTCTGCTTTATAAGATTCAATTAAAAGTAATTCATTTGTAATATATGTTATAAGAAAAATTAAAAAAAAAATTGAATTTGACGCATTATTACATAAAAATATTTAATTTTTTTATTAGTTTTATTTGTAAGAGAGAGAGAGAGAGAGAGAGAGAGAGAGAGAGAGAGAGAGAGAGCACCATTTTCTGTCATAGAAATTGGTTATAGTTTGCCACACGAGTAACAGCTATTACAAGCATACAGCACAATATTTGTGAAGTGAAATTAATTAATAGTAGAATTAATAATTAATTTTTTTAAAGCAAATATTACAGCTTACCTATACTGAAAATTAATTTATCACAAACACAAAAGAAGAAAAAAAAGCCCTAAAAAAATGTTTATTTATCAACATCTAAAGATCTAAAACAAAAATTAAAAAAAGCAATTAACCTCACGAAATATAAAACAGTATTAAAACAACACAAACGCGTGACACTCGATGACTCTTACATTATTATACTTCTATACAAATTTAACAATAAATTATCACTATTGTTCTTCCCTTTTTAATACCTAATAATAAAAATACATATAATAACAAAAACACACACGCACATTAAAAAAATATACAAAGTTCATTGCCTATCTTTATAATGTATTAAAAAATATATAAAAAAATGACCTGACTTTTTAACCTTTTTACTTTCCCTTAAAAAAATATAATACACACACACCCATAATAATGACTCTTCAAAAATATAGGAAGTATTATCAATTAAATAATAATTAAAAATAATGATGTTGATTAATAGCACGATTCAATTCATATATAATAATATATTATGATCTATATTAGAAATTAGATATTTTAGATTTCCTTTCTTGGAATATGAGAGATGTATACATGATATATTATGTTGATGCTTTAATTTTGAATGAAGATAAATTGCATTGTGTAAAAATTTCATTGCGGAAATATGCTTTTAATTTTGTGGATCTTCTTTTTTTATATACTCTCTATTTTTTATGACTTGTATTTTTAAATTCTTTATGATATAACATATTATTTGATTGAGTGAAATTATAAATTATACGTTTTTGTTCTTCGTATTAAATGTTGTTTTTGCTTGTAGAATATAGAAATGTAGAATAAGAATTAATATACAATTCATAAATCTTTAAGCGTTTAAAAAAAAAAAAAAAAAAAAAAAAATCCAATGTTTGATTTTTTTTTTCTTTTACATGTTTTATAAAATTTCTCAATTCATTCATTTTATTATTGTTTAGTATTTGCTCCTTTTTAGAAAAGAAATTTTGAAAGTGGATATTATAGACATATTATATAATATATATATTATATATATATATATATATATATATATATATATATATATATATATATATATATATATATATATATATATATATATATATATATATATATATATATATATATATATATATATATGCAAAAGAATTACCATATAAAAAGAATTGGCAGACAATTATTGAACATAACAACTTTTAAAGATCTTTAAAAAAAAAAATAATAAAAAAAAGCCAATATTCCCATTAACAACAGAATAAAAATAAATCAGCACAAATTCAAACTTAAAGGATGTGCAATATTTTTATAGATTTAAATGTTTCATGCTTATTTTAAATATCTTTCAATTATCCATATTTCCTCTTATGGTGAGATTGTTGAATAGTAATATTGTTTCCAAAACAAAAAACTACATAGGAGACGTGATAGCAATAAAAATGTTTGAATGTGAAAAAAATAACACAAAACACAATTTTAGTTTTATTTTATAATTGTATTCTATCATATAAAAAATTTAACCAAATTTTTCTAAATGTATTACTACATTAGTAATACTATAATTTAATAATACTATTGATAAAAAAAATTATTGTACGATAAAGTAAAATAAAAATTCTATTTTCAATGATACGGTACATAATCGAATTATAAATCTTTAATAGTTTTGTTCCTAAACCAAAATCATTGATTTTTTTTTAAGTAACATTTAAAAGTAGGTAATATATTGCACGAATATAAAAATTTTTATGAAGGTTGAAAATTTAAAATAAATCAAAAATATATCATAGAAAAATATCTTACATAAAAATATATTTTCATGGTAAAAAAAATAAAAAATTATTATGCAATAAAAAATAATCAATAATAATAAAGATTAATTATAATCAATATATCAATATCATTAATATGTCAGTTTATAACGAGTTATTAATGATTAGAAACATGAATTTTGTGATCAATTGGTTTATAGATATTTTCTTTAAAGGTATGAGAGTGGGTGGTATACAGAGAGATCATCTGCTTTTTTTTAAAAAAAAAATCCTTTCTCTTTTCTTCATTGTAATACCATCGTGGTGAAAAATAAGGATGGATGAATAACTATTTTACATTATGGTATTTACTAACCCACACCCTAATGTGAAATACTTTTTTTATATGTACCAAATCATGATGGTTTGAAATTGGTTCCGGTTTTATACATTTTTTAAAACCGTCACGTAGGAAGATGGTGTTATTATTATTATTATTGAATATTTAGTTATATGAATGGACTTTTTTGCTCATATGATATATGGAAATTAAAACAAAATAATAAAGTTTTAGTATTATATTAATAATAAATATTTTTATAATATAAAAACTATTTTTTTATTAAAATATTATAACTTTTTTATAATCAAATATTTTAAAATATATATATATTTTAAATAGTTTTATATAAATTTAAATAAATTTCACATCATATTACAGAACAAAATATAATTTCAGAAAGTGTAGAGTCATGTGTATGTAATGCATTAGATAAAGAACTAATAATCAGTTATTAATAACGAGATTGAAGAGAGAGAAAAGAAACAAATTCATTAGATTGTTCTCTAGAATGTTAGAATAAATCAATTGGTGACTATGAAATGGAAGAACCCTTGTAAGAGTTGCTATAAATAAAATCAATATAGATATTTGATTGCAAGCTGATTTAATTCATATTTGACCGAGAAAAACAAACAAAAAGGAAATTCTTAATATCATAAAATGCATAATCAATATTAAAAATTTAACATTTCGCTAATTTTTATTTGAGAAAATTTTATAGCTAATACTAATAGAAATGAGTTAATGAGAGGAAAAAAGCAATATTTAGCAACTTTTAATCTAATAATTATTTAAAAGATTTTAAATATATTTTTAATTAAGTTTTTAATCTTCAAACATGAATAAAATTAACACGCATAAAATAAATTTTCCACATGAAAAAAATAAATATAAAATTTCAATTATATTCTTCTAACACATTTCTATTAAATCATAACATTATTATTTCACCGAAATAAGACAGGAAAACAATTTAAATTACATTTCCTATTATATATTTCCAAATCAAAATATTAATAAATATTTTTTTTTCTATTCAATATTTCCTATAGATTAACATAAAACTCATCAGTATTATTATTTTCAATAAAAAGGTATAAAATAATAATAATAATAAATATGTTATTTTTCATCCGGCTGACACTTCTATTCTAGTGAAAAAAAATGTAATAATAATAATATCAAAAAAAAAGTTTTCTCCTTTTGCGTGTGCTTGCTACACACTATTATTCCTGTATATTAATCAACAATAGAAGTTTAACAATATTTTTTTTCTTCTTCTCACACTGGATATATTGCATTGTTTTATATACTATACGTGAGATTAAAAAAAATAATATACATCTTTCTATATAACGAGAGTGAAAGGGGAAGAGTTTTATATAATATGAAAATATATGAAAAAAAAATACTATATAAATTTTTTTCACATGCACTTGAATTAATATATTTTAATTATTAATCTAGGTTGATATTTTTTTTTTCTAATTAAAATATCGTGGAGACAATTTTACTGTGTTAATGAGTTATTAATTTTGTTTGTATGAAAGTATTGTTTTTAATATAGTAATTATTTTTGCATGTGAAATTATTTATAATATTGGTAAATTATTGTTTTTTATTATGATTTTTTTTTGTCAAGGACGAAATTTTTTCATTTTAGAGAAATTTTGGAATGAATTTTTTTTTTTTTAAGATTTGAAAAAAGTGATAATATTTTGAGTTTATTTAAGTGTGTGATTTTTGAAAAACATATTTCTTCATTCATTTTTGTTAGTTTTGCGTAAAAATAAAACTCTCTCTCTCTCTTATAATGTTTATATTGTGCTGTCTAATAGAGTATGGAACATTATGTCTATTCTAAGTAAACACAGTTATTACTTATTAACTTTTACTTTATACTTAAAGTGCTGATCATAATTCATAATTAGAGAAAACAGAATATGACTTTAATGCAATATCATTTTAGCCCTCATATGATTTTATATTAATAGGAAACTTAGTAAAGTTCCCCAGTAAGTAATTTGTAAAACACATAGGTGCTTAATAGGTATATTAAAATTTACTGTCGTAAAAAAAAAAAAAAAAAAAAAATGTGATAGTCGCTGCGAAAAATGAATGGTCGTGAAACTATAGAAACTGTGATGCATGTACTCTATGTACTCTTTACTATATGTATGTACCCATTAAAAGTGTGCTAAATATTGGCTTGGAGAAACCTCCGATTAAACATTGACATTTTTCCATTGCTTGTTATTATATGGCTTGCAAATTTTCTCCCTTAACCTTTCTCATGGTGGTAATTTTTTATTATTTTTAATTTTCAACAAGAAATTTCACCATGTTTCCCATTATTTTTTTCCCCCTAAAAAATTATTTTGTTATGATTCATTTTTAATGTAGCCTATTATTTTATTATACCATAATTTTGTTACACAGTCACAAACATGAACCACAAAGAGTATCAAAATCTGCAATGTAGAATACTTTGTTATTTTTAACCTATATATTGACCCATTACAGTTAGGTTAACTTAATATAAATAAATTATTAAGTTTAAATCGTCCGTACAATAAATATACTCTGTATTACAAAATATTTATAAATCCTTCATATCTACATGGAAAAAAAAAGGATTAAATTTTTATACTCGATTAAATTTAGTAATAAGTACCATCTTAATAGTCAATTGAAAATCATCTTTCATAAGCTTTTTTTTTCCAATAAAATTATCACGCTCATAATCAACGTATTGTTTCAAAAAAATAGTAATACTTTTTATAGATATTAAAGCCATAGACCACATAAAACAACATGTGCTTTTTAATGAATAAACACGAAATGGGATCTTCAAAACTGATGACAATTTTTACCTAAATGTTAATGTAGCCCCACGAGAGAGCGTGAAAATACTGTAAAGTATGCAATTTGCGTGAAAATTCATGTTTATGACGTCAGAAACATGCAAAAATTAGTATGAAAATGTAGTGCGGGTTGCATAAATCGAATATTCTGATCACTGCTACGGGGCTACTGTTGGGTTATGAGACAAACTAATGTTATTTATGTAAATCCCATCAAATGTTTTGTGATATAAATGCTTATGTTTTTCCCTGGTCTATTCCTTTAAAGATACAATTTACATGAAATTATCGTTTGAATAAGTCATTAAAAAGTTTGAGAACACGACAACGTAACAAACTATTCTATACAAAATATAATAATAATTATATTTTGATAATGTATTCCAATTATTAAGTAATATGAAATTTATACTGAGAAGATAAATAATGTTGAAATATTTTTTTGTTCGTTTTTTTTTTATTATTTTTTCTTCTTCTCGTTTCAATTGAAAAAGTCATTGAAAAATAAGAATTGCAGCAAGATAAGCTTTAAAAATTTTATATATATATTAATTCTTTTTTCTGCGTCTAGCTTCGATACATGTATATACGTATTATCATAAAAATTCAAAATAATAATAATAATAATAAGTAAATAAGAACAAAGAAATAGAAAGAAAAAAAGAAGGAAAAAAAAAAAAAAAAAAAAAAAAAAAAAAAAAAAAACATCATATGAGTGAAATTGCTCCTTTGCCTTTTTTAAATATAATTTTGTATCGTCTTTTTTTTCTCTACAAAAAAAAGAGAATAATAATAAAGAAAATTAAATGAAGTGTGTATGTAAATAATAATAAAATATTAATAAAAGTCAAAATGAAATCGTAAAATGTGACTTCAAAAATTGATTAAATATAAAAATTCGAAATAAAATTCTCTTTATATCATTATTTTCAACATCAACTGTAATAAACGCAATTATAAAATAATGCGCAATAATAGCGTACCGTATATACAGTGTAAACGTTAATTTACACATACAAAAATTACTTAATTAAATCAAAAGTAATAATATTGACTAATCAAAATATGAAGTAATTAAGGTTATAGTGATTTAATTGCAACGTTTTAACAAAATTTCATAAGAGTATTTACCATATTCAATCTTTAGAATATAAATAACAGAAAAGAAAAGAAAAATTTAAAAATCGTTGTTTTATATTTTGCAAACATGATTATAGAAATTAGAACTACTTATAGCCTCAATCTGTATCAAATTAGGATTTTTCGTGACTCATGGAAAAAATTGTCTTTTTTTTTTTTGTGTGTTATTTAAATGATATTTGTTTCCATAAGCTCTTGCAAGAAAAATAATTTACTACACAAATTTTCACTTTTTTTTTTTTAGTGTTCCCATATATATATGCGATATATTATAATATATTATTATGTGTTACGGTGAATAAATTTTGAGTAATTTTTATGATTTTATTTTTGTTTAAAGGGATTCACGCAAATAGTGAAAATGCGATAGTAAAGATTTTTTTTTAACTGTATTAGAAACTAAATACTTTTCATAGTTTTATGTTCAAAATAAATATATATTTTTTTAATTAAGTATTTAATTTATAGTGATATTGTTACAAAATAAATAAAATAACAATAGAGTAAATAAACAAATGTAGACTTTTTTATATGAATCAATGTATTTTATTAGTGATAAAAATTTTCAAAATTTTCTATGAACGTGAAGTACGTAAAAGTGTGTCTAGCTAGTGTCCCTCATTTCAATATTTCTAGCCTGCGGTGCAGTTTGGTTTTCACGAAAAAAAAAAAAAAAAAAAGTTAAAAGCATGGTCCGTAATGCTAAAGGATAACAGATTAGGGGACCCTAACGTTTTTCTCACGCGTCTCAACGATAAACTCAATTATTATTTTTTTTTTTTACAGTGTTTGATGTAATAAAAATCAATTCCATTGAAATTAAGTAGAAGTACCAAAGTGAGATTTATCATTAAATAGGATGATGAACGTAAAGGTTTTTTTTATAAATATTTAAGTATGGCAACAATTAGTATTTACAAGTGAACGTTAAAGTAATTTCGAAAAAAAAAAAAAACTTATTATACACAAATAGAGATTTTAATTCATGCAACACTCATACAAACACATGGTGAAGTAGAAATAATATCAAAATCAAGTAAAAGCAACTTACTTTGAAGAATAATTTTCTAAGAATTTTAAAATTAATATTACTTTAAAAGCAAACTAAAATAATATATATTTAGTAAAGCTCGATAACTTTTAACTATTTTTCTAATAAACGTATGTTTTTGTTATAAAAACTGCCTTTAAAAGCAAACTATAATATACAGTAAGCACAATAAATTTTTAAATATTTATCAAATAAACTTTTTTTTTATGAAACATTTTTAAAAAAATGCAATTTTAGCAAATGATTTTCATTTCATACAGTAATTAGTTTTTGGTTACTTAAAATTGTATACCTGTATAGTCTTTAGTAATAATAATGATAAATAATACAATTTTAATTCAGTCAGAAATAAACCTTTATTGCACACCTTTTTTATTTTATTTTTCTCCTTACGTAATTTATTTTATTGTATAGTTCATAACAAAACAAAAAGTAACACAAATTTTTATATCACCTAATTAAACTTTGTTCGTGCGCATTATACTTTCAAAATGTTAATTTAATAACTCGTTTATAAAATTTGTTTGTAACAAAATATTATTTATAATTTCGTGTTTAATATAGTACAAATATTTTTTAATAAATTTATTATATTTTGTATATTAAAATATATATTTTAATATATTATTTAATTTCTTAATTAAAAATATTTTATTTAGAAATTAACTTATTTTAATTGTTAAAAAAGTTATAAATAAAATGTGCAACATGAGTTGTGTATTCTAAATAATAAATTTTTGATTAATTGTTTTGCTGATTGAAAGATTCTCAATGATTCGTAAGGAGGGTTGAAGTGATATTATCATAAGGAATAATTATTACGCAAGGAGCGTTTTATTATAATAGTAAATTTTAATGCAGGTATTTTTTGTTACTTTACTGTACAATCAAGGCATCCTAATAATTATTTTGTATTCTTTCGGATACCTAGGTACAATGTGATAAAATAATGTAATATTTACATTCATTAAGAGATTATAATTAACGTATTTCTCCATATAAAAATACATAACATAGCCATAAAAAAGAAATGACACAGTGTTGTACAGCCATCATTAGATTACAAGATAAAAAATATATTATTACATTCTCTGGAAGAACTTAATGGAGATTAACGGTTTAGCGCGCGGGGAAAGCTAAGGGTCCCCTAATTTAACATTACGCTTGTATAGATCTTTTTTTTTTTTTTTTTTTTTTTTTTTTTTTTTTTTTTACGATTATTGAGATTTTGATTCCGACCCCGGATATATTTAAAAGAGAAATACATACTAGACATACGTGTTTTAAGCCATGGAAATTTTTTGAAATTTTTTTTAAAACTGATAACCTTCATTATTCAATGATGTATACTTTTCAGTATAGGAAGTTTTTTTTTTTTTTTTTTTTTTTTTTTTTTAACAAAATTTCAAGTTATGACGACATTTTTAACCTTCTACCAATGCTCAAAATAGTATATTCCTATCATTTATAAGTCGATAGGATTTGCAAATATCTCATTCCCAAGTTGCATTGAAAATTAGACTATAATTATAAAAAATAAAAAATAAGAAAAATCAATTAAATGTAACAAAAAAATAAACTTTATAAGATCAATTAATAAATTCCTTTTAACATATAAAACCAAATCTTCAATGAATTTAACATAGCCCTCATGTATAACAAATTTTTAATAAAACCATTACTTTTCCTTATTTTCTTTATATACATAATTATAAAATAAAACAAAAATGATGAAATAAAAATCATTACTTACCCTCAATTCTTAATATTTCCGCAATAAAATGTAACTTAAAAAACAATTCTTCTTTAATATTAACTAATATATTTTTTTTACTTTGAATATATTGTAACACCGGGTTTATATATATAAAGCGTGATTATTATGTAGTTTTCGCTATGAAGTGTATCCAGCAACTGACATGAATTAAGAGAGTAGTAGAAAAGTAGTAAAAAAATAATACACCCACTCTATGAGACTGTAGTGGGAGGTATATACCCATCTTCTTCTTCTTTTTATTTTATAAGAGAAAGGGAAAATGCTTTAATATTTTTTTTAAAGCCGCTCTCATATAATTTATGTAATAAAAATATCACAAAATGAAAGTTATAATGTTTATTTAATATAATTTTTATACTTATATAAAGGGGATTCTTATAATAATGTATCTATATTTTGCAGTATAATAATAATAATATGGTATTGTTTTTAACTCACGTTTTATACAATTTGTTTTAATTTTTTATTTCTTTTATTAACATTTTTTTTGATATAAAATTTTTTTATGTGTTATAATTATAATTTAATATTAATTTTGTTTATTAAATAAAAAGTATAGTATAACATGAAAATAAGCGAATAATTTTTAAAAAATAATAGTTAAAAATATTATTTAGTTACAAAAAAATTAAAAAAAATCCTTATTAATAATAATGCTACATTGGAAACAATATGATTGCTCGATACTACATAAATAACAATAGGTTATGGGTTAGTAACTTAATTATAAATAAAGAATATACTACATAGATTCGCTTCGAAAAATAATAAATTATATACTACATCTTACAATAAGTTAGATTAATTTTTTTAAATATTGTTCAAATATAGGACATTAAATTTGATGTTAGGCGTCACCAAGTAAGAAATAACAAATGAGATGTTTCAAAATTTATTTTTAAACTATTTTACAATTTTTTCTTTTGCAAACTACGGGCTCACAGAGGATAATGAGTTATTTTTAATGTATTTATTATATTTTCAATATTAAGATTAGCATTTATTTATATTGCTTAATTAAACACATAAAAGTGTATAATACTACTAAAATTGGTCTGTACTTTGTTCAATTATTTTCTCAAAAAAAAAAAAAAAAAAAAAAAAAAGATGTGGTTCTTCAATCAGACAGGAAATTAATTGAACCTCGCCTTTTTTTTTTTTTTTTTTTTTTTTTTTTTTGTGATTGCCTAGCGTGCTATACCGGTAACCTCCATTGTCATCTAATTTTCTAAATTAAAATACATACAAGATTGAACATGCATTGTGTATCATCAATTACAACCAAAAAAAAAGTTATTAAAGTCGTGTTCTCCTTTGACTTTGAACTTTATTGTTATTTATTTTCATGACTTTAATTTAAATTTTAATTATCTTAACGTGTTAATACATTTTATTTTGTTTCTTCTTCTTTTACTGCTATTTAAACGGTCAAGGATTTATTGTTTTTAACAATGACTTTTTATGTAGTTTTTATTATATAGCACTTTGGTATTTTGTACATATTATGTGTGATGCGATTACTTATAACTTTTAATGATATGTACTTAACATTTAAAATAAATTTAGAGTGGAAGAAATTGAACTTGTAACATTTTATTTTAGTATATTGTTTTGGAATTTCCGAATTTCAAAATTATATAGCCCATGTTCTTTTAATCATGTTTTTTTTTTTTTTTTTTTTTTTTAAGAAAATTCATTCCTTTTCATTATTTTATTCAATGTCACTTTGTAATAACTTCATCTAAATATATAGTACTTTTTGTATATTACTTTTTAGAAGATTACTATGTATGTACATTGCAAGGCACAAATCGACAATTTTAGGCCACCGTGAAGTTCTGACCATGTTGGTTGGTTTCGTGATTTTTAGCAAGGTTCTACATTGTAGGGATTTTTTTTTTCGTATGACAAAGCGGTGACTGTATTTTTTTTTATTTTTCAAGTAATATCAAGGTTTTGATATTTTGATTTTTTGATTTTTTGATTTTTTGATTTTTTTTTTTTTTTTTTTGGTGGCACTATTCAAAATAACAAGCTTAACTATCGTCATTACTCATTAGTATAAAGTCATATCACCACATTGTGCATACATTTTCAGTGAACCCCAATGTTTTTATGTACTTAAATAGTTTGTGTACTAAAGCTTATTATATAATAATAATAAAATCTGCTGTTACAGCTTTAATTAAATCAGTGCTGTACCTGTTTTTTTGCCTCTAATTTATTATTATAAATAATATTTTATTTTGACAATCAATCCTTTTGATTGCAGTAACTGTGATTAAATTATTTACTCTTATGTGTTTGAAAAAAAAGCTTTAAAATTTTTTTTCATATCGAAATCGTATAAAATAATGGTACTTTATTATTGCGTCACAGCAATATACAAAGCATTCATATGGATAGAAAATTGAACGTAATGCTTCATATCTAAATAAAAATGATTTTCATAAATGTAACAGAATACAATATAGATGATCGACTTGCAAAAGTAGGCTTACAGTGAGAAAATAAACAAAGTCAGAGCCAAAAATACTAATAAAGTGCTAGCAGACTTCCTGTCTTGATTTAACATGCTTTCTTATGCTTATAAAGAAGCTATAACTTGAAATAGATTATTTATTTATTTATTTATTTATTTATTTATTTATTTATTTATTTATTTATTTATTTATTTATTTATTTATTTATTTATTTATTTATTTATTTATTTATTTATTTATTTATTTATTTTTATTATTAATTATTATATTAACAGTAAACTGTAGCTAACTGAGCCACAAAAGCTTTTTTTTTTCCAGAATTGCAATCAATTTATTACTTCTTTTTTTTTTCATGCCATTGACTTGAAATTCAGTAAATGAAAAGATTTGCAGAGGATCAGTAAAGCACAGTAAAAATTTCAGTATCGAGAGAAATATTTCTAACTTGAGTTGTAGCTGCTATTTATCATTCTCCCATATACAGAATAAGAAAGCATATTAAATTAAAATACAGGAAAAAAAGGTTTCTGCTAGTACTTTGTTATTATTGTTGGGCTGTTACATTTGCTATGATGTGTTTACGTTTACCCCCTTATTTATAAGTGTACTATTTTATAAAATCTCACTATAATAAACTCAAATTGAATATAAATTCATAAACGTAAAAACAAAAGAAGAAAATAAAATCAATTCTTTTGAAGATGTGCTAATCAGCTCCAAATTTAAAATAATAATACAATACGCAACAGACATTGAAAATTACAATAATAGATCTACTTAAAAAAACATCAAACTAATATTATAATAATAATCGAAATAGGTGATCTTATTAGAGGCATTAAAAAAAAAAATGAGATCATACTGGATGGTATATTTGTTGCCGATTGCGAGGTCGGGAAGAACTAGAAGAACGTTCTCTACATCAGGTGACCTCTTACTTATACCATCAAGTTGTTTATCTCGAGATGTCAAGGATGTGCAATATTATTATGATCTCACTTATTATTTTTTATTATTATTATATAACTCGGTCATTTAACTGCCCAGATATTCATATAGTATAATACTATAGTGGTAGAAAAAAACATTAGTGTGGACTTCGTTTTCATTTCGCATCATAAAAATTATGTAACACACACATTTCACTTTAGTGTTACATGAACCTGTTTTTTTTTTTTTTTTTTTTTTTTTTTTTTTTTAATCAATTTTTATTTGCTTATATGTTTACGTATTTATATTGTGTATAGTTTATTAATTTACTTATTGATTTTTTGCTTCTATATTAAAATATAATTTTTTATCACATTAATATATTTCATAATTATGATAGTTTTTTTTTTTTTTTTTTTTTTTCCAGCTAAAAGGATATAGAACTTTTCCAAACAGTGATATCAATCGATCATAAGTCAGAGAGACACACGATGCATGAGCATGACCCACCCCAACAGCTTCTTAAGATTTGAGTCGGAACTTTAAACACCACTTCTGTGAAAGGGACAGTATAAAAGTAAGTTGTATTTTTTTATATATATATATATATATTAAAATTATTATTATTTAAGAAAGAGTTACTGATAATGATTTTTTTTTGAGAAGTAATAAATAATAATCGAGTAACAATGCAGTAGCGAGGTCAGACCCCATAGTGTGAATTATTTTCACTCGTCTATCATTAGAGCAGCTAAAACGATAATATCTCTTATATTATAAAGGCTACTATGTTAGTATGATTTCAAATTATAGTATAACATATTCTTATTCTTCTTTAATGCCACATTTAACTTTAAGAGAAGCATAATCAAGTTATTTAATAGTTTTGAGTGTAAAATTGCAGAGTACAAAACTACTTTTTGTATATAATATATTTTATTTCCGTGTTACATACGATACGGTGTTCTCCATTATACTTTTGTAATATAATTTAATACTTTTTACGTAATATAATATATCATATGTATGCACTGGAACAAAGATAGATATTTTTATCATTTAATTATTTACAATATTATTTTTTTTACTGTAATTATTATATAAGAGAAATATTTATGGAGTTTGAATGTTTAACTTTAGAAATTATACGTGGTAAAAAAAAAATAATAATAATAAACCATTTTAGCTTAAATCACGTAAAAATTGTATTCCACAAAAAAAAAATGGAATGCTAAAGGATAGGAAATTGTGGGTGTGTGCGCATGACGTCATAATAAATGCGCTTCGATGCCATAATTGAGCAACGAATAACATTGCTTAGCAGGACAAACGCGGGTTTTTGCTATTTTCTTAGGAAAATAAGTTGTTGTTTTATTTTTTTATTTTTTTGTCATTATTATTTTTCTCGCATATACTTGAAAACCTAATTCAACTTGTTAATAGCAACAATTCTCTCCAAAAAATTGCTAAGTATTTTTAAACTGGCAAAATGAGCCACTTTCCCATGTTATTTAGTACTCACTTATGGCGTTAACTTTAACATGAATGCAACCACCCTATAAATTGAGTGTTTGTTTTAAGGAATCTTTTAGTAGAGATAATTAAAATTATGAAATATTTTTTTCATAGATATATCGCTATTTTAAGGATAAGGAATAATGTTACGGTTTTACCTGAAAAAAAAAAGACTTTATTTTTTATTAAATGAGCAAATAATCTATTTTATAGTTTATAAAGATGCTATGAATTTTAATTTTCAAACTATTCTGTCTAGTGACCTGTCAGCTGCCAAAATAAAAATCAATGTGGCACCATAGCAATTATGTACTTTAAAAATTTGACCAAGTCCGAGCCCTAAAGTGCATGAGTCAATATAGTCAATAGTTTTTTTAATTAAGCTTATAAAAATGTTTTACATAAATATATAGTACCTATTTGTGCAAGTTTCTTGTGTGATAGTGTGTTGACTTTTTTGATGGATATTAATGCAAAATATTATGCATTTATGCGATTGAAGGAAGGAAGGAATGCACTAAAGATATATTTTTATTATTATTTATTATTATTATTTTTTAGAAGCAATGAAATATATTTTTCAATGATAATTTAAGTTCTTTGTAAAGTGGCGACAAAAGAAAACGGTTTAATTCTAAATCAAAAAAGTCAAAATCAAATAATATAAAATTGTAATAAAATGAAAATGAGTAAAATTACTATTAAATCAGCAAAATAATAACATCAATAATTAAAAAATAAATTACTTTTAGGATATACAATAAATAAATAGGATCGCTCAATATATAGTGAAAAATTACTTTATACTACTCTACATTACTCTATTACTCTATATGTATTCCAAAAATCATTAATTTTATTGTGTCAAACTTATATGTTCTCTCTATATATGAAAGAAAATGAGTCCAAGGTTTAAAATGAACTGTAAAGATCTTCCCTTCCCTTCCCTTTCATTTTTTTTTTTTTTTTTTTAATTCCTTTCAATACTCAAATACACACACACTCAACATACATCCTCATTAATTTTATGTGAATAATTAAAGCAGTTGTAACGCGAGAAAGGTAACTAAATCTTCACATACATTACTCAAGGAAGTATTTTAATTTTAACAATCAAATTATATTTTATTTATGTGAATTACTTATTCATATACATATATATTCAAAAGAAATGATTTGGATGATACTTTATATACATACACATATATTATAATTATGAAAGTTTATATAGATGAGAATTTTATTGACATTTATTCAATAATTTAATTTTTAAATTAATTAAAGTTAATCAATTATTATTTTACTTCCGTGAGTTGTTAATTCCGTGTGTTGTATACGTAATTATTGCGTAAATTTTTAGCATATATCTTTTTGTTTGGATGATTTTTAAATGGAAAGCCGTAAGTGAGAAGATTTTTTAATCATGAAATAATTTTGTTTTTTCGTAAGTCTCTCTCTCCTCCAATTTCTATTCAATTTAAATTTTCAAAAAAAAAAAAAATAATAATAAATAAATTGTTAATGTTTATAGCAATCGGTCATGTCACGTTATCGACAGTTGCATTTTTCTTTTATTAATTAATAGTTTTAGGGCTTTGAAATGTTTTTAAAACATAATAGATCTGACTATATGTATGAAGTATTTTTAGTTGCTGCCAAATTTTAAAGCTTCACAGGTCTAAAGCCAAAAATATTTAGAAATTGCAAAAGCCTAAAACAGTGCAAATTTACTTCTGATAAATACTTCACAACTATCATATTAAAAAATAATAATAATAATAATAAAATAAAATAATAATAACAAAAAAAAAAAAAAAAAAGTAACAATTCTCCTAAGCTATTTCTTATGCCAAATTTAACGACTTTTACATAATATAATATTATATTAAAATGAGATGCTTACCGAAAGTGTACGAATCAAAATGTTGACTGTTATTGCCGTTGGCCGTTGCTAATGGTCAATTTTAGGGACTCAAGTAGTTACTAACTATCCATTTTTTATTCAATGTTTTTGATAGTTAAAAAAAAAAGAAAAAAAAACAAAAAACGTTGCTTAAAAGGCATTACAGGGATCCCAAGACCCAATATTTTCTTATAGCATAGTTAGGACTTCTCAAGACTTTATATGTGATGTAATATTAAGGAGTATTACATTGTTTATGATGATTAAATGGGGCTGGTAAACACTATAGGTATATTATATTATAGTAAATGTACGTAATAACAAAATTATGTCCGATTCATAAAATCCAGTGATACGCATTTCTCTATGGACATAAGTTTTGATCTTCTGTTTACTCATTTTATGATTACATTATATTAATCGTGGTCTTATTTTAAGGGAGTAGGGGACCGACGTCGGCCATTAGACTCAAACTTTTCTCGTCAAAAAAATCTGAAATTTTGCACAATGATACTTCAGCATGTATAAGACAATTTCAAATATATAAAAATTTTGGGGGGTCACTGTGCAAATTAATTTTTTTTGATTTTTTTGAAATTTTAAGCCCATAAGGCCTAATGTTAATTTCAATAATTTTTTTCTTTTCTTCGGACGGTCAAACATCATGAAATTTTTATCACGGCTAGGTGTAACCATTAGCTACACAATGACACCAAATTTAGACCCCAAACACTTTTAGTTTTTGAGATATAAGGTCGATACCCTACTCCCTTAATTCTTCAAATATTTTAAAAACAAAATCGCGCAAAAGAGTTTTTAATATTATTATTAATTGCGACTTATTTCTTATTAAAATTGAAATTTAATTCAAACTCACTACTGTATTTAGATACTACCCGCAATACACAAAAGTAAAAGAAAATATATAATTTACAAGTCATTAAAAAAAAATCACAGCACAAATAAAGTAATTGTAATCTTTGTTTTTTAACTGCAGATGCATTCTTCATTTGTGCGAATATTACTATATAATTTTTTGTTAAAAAAATTATACCAAGGACACGAATATAATAAATAATAATTAGAAAAAATGAAGCATATAACATATAATCTCTTATTGTTTCAATAGTTTTTTATACTCATTAAACACAACAAACACAACAATGTACTACAATTACTCATCAAAATACGCTGTAATGTAAAAAAAAAAACAATTTAAATAAATATTCGTATACGATGAAATGGCGTTATCCATTCTGTATATATTATCAATAACTTTTTACATACTAAAATATTTAGTACACTTTTATTTTAATTGTAGTATTGTTTCATGTGAATAATAAAAACATGAATTATTCCATTATTATTGTACATATATAATTATTTTTTTATACATAAAATCTGATGTTTGTGAAATATTACGTAAGTCACAGTAAATTACCAAATAAGTATAATTCAATGTAAGATTTTGATAATGATACTTGAAAATTGGGTTGACGTTGACATCATTTTTATCACAAATTTATGTCATACAAAATTATCATTTTACCTAGTTACTTTATAATTATTTTAATTTAGCTATTTTTGTTTATAATTAGATTTTTTTTTTTTTTTTTTTTTTTTTTTTATTCTATATTTTGCGCTGCTGAAGGGAGTAACCGACGTTGGCCATTAGACTCAATCTTTTCTCGTCAAAAAAATCGGAAATTTTGCACAATGATACTTCAGCTTTTTTTGGCAGGGTCACCGTGCAAATTAATTTTATATGATTTTTTGAAATTTTAAGCCCATAAGGCCCAATGTTAATTTCAATAATTTTTTCTTTTTTTCGGGACAGTTAAACATCATGAAATCATTTTCACGGCTAGGTGTGACTCTTAGCTACACAATGACACCAAATTTAGACCCTAAATACTTTTAGTTTTTGAGATATATATAGTCAGTACCCTACTCCCTGAACTAAAGTATTCTTATATTATTCCTACAGAAATATATACCCTCAAGTTAGTTTTACGACTTTCATCGCAAGTAACTCCACAACGAATAGTACGGAGAAATTCTCTAAGGGATTGTTAATTTCGTTACATAACTTCATAAATCAATATTGGAATTAATTAAATAAATAATTATAAATAAATAATATAAAACATTAATTATAGATGGGTTTTTTATATTTTATTATTAATATATTTTTTTTATATTTAGTAATAATAATTTAAATATGATAACATATGTTGTTAATTTTTTCATTTAGCATTTTCTATACTAATTTTACTAACGAAATGTGTAAAATCTTCTTAAAGTCACTAATTCTATATACTTACCTATTCGTTACTTATTTTGATGTTATTAACTCCTTGCATTTTGTTTTTATTATTATACGCGGTAGAAATCTTTAATCGTCTGTAAAACTATATTGAAGGAAAATAGAAGAAAAAAATTATTAAGTTTATTATCATAGTAGCATTATGTTACTATGAACAACCTAAAAAAGAATAAAGAAAATAAGAATATACATACAATTCATATTCTATTCTTATTCAAAATTGACTCAAAAATGCAAATTACGTACAGAATTACAGAAAAACTGAAGTTTTTTCTTGATTTATTTTTTTACGTGTTTGTTTAATACTATCTGTTTCTCGCGTATATATATTTATTATTTGTTTATTTATTGTAAATACATGCGTGATGTGATATTTTATATACGTGTGCTACGAATATTAAAAGACAAAAGACTCATTAATAAAATTTAATGACAGATTAAACTATATAAAATATACTTTATCAATGGCATGAGAAGAATATAACTTCATTGATCATAAAAGTAAAATTAGAAAGTAATTAAAATAAAATAAAATGAAAATCAATGCCAGCAGAGTAATGAGATTCTTGCACGATTTATAATTATACACATTAAACCATTTGTATTGTAATAATAATTGTTCCTTTATTTTGTTTGCTCTGTACAATTAAGTACTACGAATTATTTTTAACTGACTTTTTCCTCCTTCGTATATTATATTAATAAATGTCTTTACTAGTGGAAAACACTTTTAATGCTATATTTTATATTTCGTAGTGTTAATCTAATGACTGCGTACACTGTGTGTGTACACTTTAAGCATCATGTTATTTATTTTATAAGTTAAATTACAACAATATCTAGTGAACAAGTGAACTGCACTTAAATGTCTCCTTTTTTAAAGTTACAATTAACGAGAAACGAGAGAGAGAGAGAGAGAGAGAGAGTTTGATACTAGTTGTGCAGGTTATCGGTTTAAAAAATTCTGTAAAAAATTCTATGGCTTAAAACACGTTAAAGTATGTGTAGTATTCCTCATTTGAATTTCTCCGAAATCTGTGGAATAGTTTTCTCAAAGATTGCAAAAATCGTGTTTTTTCTCGTAAGCGTAATGTTAAATTAGGGAACCCTTAGCTTTCCCCGCGCGCTAAACCGATAAGGTCCATTGTTATAAGGTTTCAATTATTAAAATTATGATGCTGAATCTCTGGTCCCAATAATTGTTCCTCGTAATCTGTATACTTTTCAATTCAATTAATTAATTTTTTTATTATGAAAATAATTAATATTATAAATTTACTATGTTTTAAATGCCATGTTAAGTCATGAAAAAATAAAACTTATATTAAATTTTAGTTCTACATTAAAATAAAGTTGTGAATATCTGTAAACCAGCTATATAAACAGTTGACCTATTACATTTAAAATTAATAATAAATAAGCTAAAGAAAAACAATAATAAAGAAATTTCTTGCAAAATATATTGCAATTGTAAATTGTAATTATATAAAAAGACATCTCTTAAAAATAATCATAATCACAAAATGAAGACACAAATCTTAATTTATTTCAATTCTTACTAAATATAATAATAATAAAGCAACAAAAAGACACGAATAATCAATTGCCCCATTCTTATATTTCAATAAAAAATTAAAATTTTAATTTTGATCATCTTATTGCGTCAAATATGAGGTAAAAAAAGAAAAAATTATTGTACTATTTCTTATTTTCTCATAAACTACTTTTTTTTTTTTTTTTTTTTTTTTTTTCATTATACGTTTTTATTTTTCATCTTATATTTAAAAAAAAAAAAGTGCAATATAATAAGATCATGATAACAAAACATTATTGAACAAGTCACAATATATATTTTTTTGGTTCTCACAATTTTCTTCCAATTGATTTGAAATATCAAATATAAAAATTATTTAAAATTCACAATAGCGTATAGATATACAAAATAAATTCTCATGATTATTATCAATAATCAAATTTTTTGTTCATGTATCGTTTGAATCTTCTTTTTATTCTTACATAATAATTCTAATATGTGTATAGTATTAGGAAGTACTATTACTGCATACAAAGAAAAATCTAGTTTAACAAAAAAATAAATGAAAGAAGCAGCTTATGTTTGTTCGTGTTTTTATTATTATTATTTTTTTTAGAATAGTAATTACATATTATTATAATACATGATATAGTTTGTTTTCTTTTGTATATATGTAACTAATCATCATATATACGCGAGCTTTTCAGATTAAGTGAAAGTGAACAAAATAATATATTATGTATATAATATAATATATAAAATAACAAAAGGGTCTCATGCTTTTTATTTTATTTACTGCAATATATGATGCGAAGGATTCACTTTGGCATTCATAGGAAAAAGTTAATTCTATTTGATATTTATTTTGTTGTATATGTTTTATAATTTATTATTATAGTCAATGTGAGCGATGTGAGCTTTCCAATATTTGATTTGTGTAATTGGTGATACATAATTTCTACTATTAATTTTAAAATATGTTTATATTTACTTTTTAACTCAGGTGTACGTCTTGTATAATGATTAATTAAAAAGACGAGTAACTTAATGAATGAATGAATGAATGAATGAATGAATGAATGAATGAATGAATGAATGAATGAATGAATGAATGAATGAATGAATGAATGAATGAATGAATGAATGAATGAATGAATGAATGAATGAATGAATGAATGAATGAATGAATGAATGAATGAATGAATGAATGAATGAATGAATGAATGAATGAATGAATGAATGAATGAATGAATGAATGAATAAAAACTACACGGAAATATAAATTACGCAATTTATACTACATTGAATAATTCTTCCTAATGTAACTATTTATTAGTTATAGTAACTATATAATGTTGATATTTTGTAAGTAAAAATATTACTGATCAATGATCATCTTAATTGTTACTGATGCTATATATTTTATAACTGCTATACAGTAACAGTAGGCTATGTATAGTAAAAATTATGTTGTTATGCAATGCATAACTTGACCTATAGCATATTATTACGTATTTAAATATGTCCATGTAAATGTAAGCAATCCAATTTGTTCAATATTCCAAATAAAACTGTTATTTTTTATTGTTTAGAATTGGAAATTCCAATTCTAAACAATAAAAAATAACAGTTTTCCCCCTCTTGTTAATATTAATCTTTTAACAATTAAGTTCTTTTTTTTTTTTTTTTATTAATTTTTTCTTCTCAATATTTGCTAAAAATTAGAATTCTATATATCGTGTGCTTATTTTATTCAGTATACAAATTGCGAAAAAGTATGGATTATCTTCTTTCATGTAGTCATTAAAATCAATAGAAAATTATATAGTAATCTTATTGCAATTCCCATACATCCATATACTTTCTCAACATGTACAAAATTAAAATTGACATCGGCATGTATTTTTTGATACGTATCAATAATGTACTTCCTTTCAAATATTACAAGAAAAATTTTATAACAAAAGATTCTTTAACTCATTACATTATTACGTAAAAAAAAAAAAAAAAAAAAAAAAAAAAAAAAAAAAAAAAAAAAGGAAATTTAGGTGACAAAATCCGTTGAAATCTACAATCAATTATTGTCACATCAATATATAAATATAAAGAAACATTAATGACACAATTTTTGTATATACATAAATGTCAAATTTTTAACTTAATTAAATATAATGATGTATATTTAATTATTAAAATAATGTAAACATTGGTATGATTTTTTGTTTCAGTATAATTCCAAATTTGGAATTATGAAAAAAAATCTTTCTATTTTAAATATAATAATTCTCTTCTATAAATTAACCTTTCAAATTTAGGTTAGGTACATTAAAAAAGTATATATTATTAAGAAATGGGTTAGTATTAACCTATAGTAATTATAAACAAAAATATATATAATTTCTTAAAAGAAAATAAATATTATATATGGCGTGTTTATTATAGTATTTAATTTTAAATAATAAGTTAATTATTAACATAAATAATAAGTTATTAACATAATTAATAACACTATTATACTCAAATTCAAAATTCATTTATTAGAAGTTACATTTTTTTTTTTTTTTTTAATTTAAATATTTGTTATATGCGCGGCAAATTTCTAATTAAAAAAATATATATTTATGTGTTTATTTTTGCATAGCAGATTTTTATTTTAAAATTAAGAATAAACGGGTCTTAAAAAAAAAAAAAAAAAAAAAAAAAATGCATATTTGTAATATGCTTGACTTTTTTATATTTATATTTATTTATTTCAGAATTTTTATTGTTTTTTTTTTTTAGCAGCAGCAGCAATTTTTTGCGGTATCTATATATTGGAGTGCATGAACTCTTATTAGCAAACTTAATAATTATAAATATGTAATATTTTATGTGTGTAAAGAAAGAGTAAATTATTCATAAAAAAAAACTGTTTCTATGGGTGAAAAGAGGGGGGGGGGAATTAAAATAAGAATATTACACAAATTAATTCCTACAAATTGTAACTTTTTTTTATTTCAATAATACAACAACATATAAAGATACACAACAATTCAAAGGGATTTTTTATTTTTAATATCTTTTTTTCTGGACGGTAGATAGAAATATCATTAATTAGCACAGAGGCATCATTATTATTATTGTTTGTATTACATACAATCTCGTCAATAAAGTCAACTGCACACATTTTTACTACACACTATTGTTCATCAAGCTTATAGCGAGTTATAAATTCAACATATTTATATATTGTGTTTTTGTTTTATTATTTTTAGCTACAATAGGCAATTTACTTAATAGATATAGTGACAAATATGACACTTTAGAAAAATGCTTAACAATTTATTAACATCCAAAATATCTATCATAAGTCCGTTTATAACAGTGTATATATAGCTTTCAAAATTGATAATATTATTATATAATCATATACATTAATAGATCGTGATTATCATTATTTTGTGAGCATTTATTTAAATTGATTTAGAATTATATGTTTATGTTTTTAATACTTGGGGTTTATATGCTACATTAATATACAGAAATGTCTACAAAACAGCAAGAAATTGCAATACGAGTCCTATATATGATTATGTTTACATGCATTTCTAATACAGATATAATTTTGTAAAACCGAGAAAAGTTGACAAATGTATGGAATATTTAATGTGAAATAATGCAAAACGCAGTCACGTTGTTGTATAAGTACAAAGGCGAATCTTTATTATAACAAATGATCACCGCAAACTTAAGTAGAGGTAGTGTACCAAACGTTCACCAAAAGGCAGTATTATGCAATTTATTTATAGACGCAAGTTATGTGCTCTCTCGGCATACTTAAAAAAAAAATATATATATATATAATTTTATTTTGAAACAGTTATACAATGCAAATTTTAGTAACATTTTAAGAAGAAAAGCTGACTTTTATAACATCTTAGCATTCAGGAATTGTAATTTACAAAAATATGGTTCTAGGCAATTTGCAACAACTTTTTTTTTTTTTTTTTTTTTTTTTTTTAAATTTAATGTCATGAAAGCTTAGGCTTTTGATGCAAGTCTGAATCTCGGACTTTCATTTATTAAAAAAACACGCAGTTATGAATTTTAATGTATGTAACATTAATAGCCGTAAAAAGTAGGTATTATTGTATTAATATTATTATTTAACTTTGAAAATCGTCTTTTTCTACAGTATTGTTGATCCCCTCACCCCTCCCTCTATTAAATTGTTGCAGGGAAGAAGTTATACCCATTTCAATAATTAGGTCCCACGAAAAAAAAAAAAAAAAAAAAAAAAATTCTGGAAACGCTCAATTTTACATTTTTTTTTTTTTTTTTTACTTTTATATTTTTTGAAGCACTAATATTATTATTATTATTTTAAAGTTACAATACTTTGCCAATACTTTTAACATGATAAATCCATCATAAGTCAGGAATATCAATAGGATATGCAAAATATCAATTTTAAACAATAACAACAAATATAAGATGGTATAAAACCGTTGCTGAAAATATGAAGAAAAAATAACAAACAAAAAAATAATAATAATAATAAAAAAAAAATTAAGCTCTTCCAAATTATGAAATAAAAGAACATTTACATAAATAAGATCTAATAGATCTTGCAAACTTCAAACAATTTTTGTTTTCTTTTAGAATTATTGCTTGAAACCAATTTTAACCCCAGGACATAAATCATTATGTAATCTACAGTTGCATACAGGAAACAGTAAATTTTGTAATATTTTATAATGTAAAAAAACAAAAGCATAATTAAAATGACATAATAACCTTTTAAAACAAAATTTGTTTAGTCATCAAATTAATTAACATTATAATTTCTTAACTTCTATAGCTTAAGTATACCAGCAATCAAAATTGGTAATTACATAACAATAATAATCAGTAATTATGCTATTTTTATTATTAAGTCCTAGCATTTTATATTTTGATTATATAGTCAAATTTGTATAATCAAATCTACTTTGTGACAAAATCTTTTAACTCAATTGCTATCAATTCCAATGTCTTCATATATTAAGAATTTAATCAACATATTGCTCAAAATAAATACACAGTATTTCCACGAAGCAATAATGTACAGCTCTGGCCAAAAGTTTGAGAACGATTTATATATGCAACCCGTAACCACACTATGTTATTGTTTTAAGAACACAATGCGGCCGCCGCTGCCCCGTTCTTAAACTGTACTTTGAGTAGATATTTTATTTTGCTGGTCTTAGAAATCATTTAGAATGGTCTTAGACCATTTGCTTTAAAATTTCCTATTCAAAGACAGCTGCGGCCAGTTTTTTTTTTTTTTTTTCTTCCAGGGACCAGTTTAAAATATTATACATTATGTATTAGCTTCTAATAGAAGTAACATATCATTATACAAGTGAAGGTATGTGATTTTGTATGCACACTCCTCCCGAATAACTCTGACTAGTTGAATTAAAATTTCCCCATATATTAAAAATTTGGACACATGAACGCTGCGGACAGATTTATTCACGAGGAGTGCTCTGAACAAAAGTTTCCAAATGGGGCCTATATTATACTGTATAGGGTGTATCCACATGATGTCATACATAATATGCTTTGACGCCATACTGGAGTAATGAACAACATTGCACAACATAGGGCGAACTTCTTTTTTGGCTATTGTCTTTGGAAAATCGGTTAATTTTTTGTTACTACATTATTTTTCTCACGTACTTGAGACTTACTGAACCTATCAGCATGCTTTTAAAAAAATATTCCTTAATTTTTAAACTGGCAAAATGAGACATTTTCCTATGCGTGCCATGTTATTGAGTGATCCAACATGAATGCATACACCCTATGCTCAACCTTTGTTGTTCTCATAAGAAAAGCAATAGGCTGTTGAAGATGGCCTATACACCTTGTTTGGAAACTTTTGTTTACAGTTGTAATACCGAGAAAAAATCTTCCAGTATATTTTAAAATCTTAAAACATTCAATAGATTAATAAAAATATGATAATTAAGGAAAGAAAACATTGCTTTTTGGGGAAAATA